>BHFT01006301.1:0-5000 GCA_004320025.1 Laticauda laticaudata
GCAGGACCAGGATCAGCAGCAGCAGAGTAAGCACAAGCAGAGCCAGCAGGACCAGCAGGATCAGCAGCAGCAGCAGCAGAGTTAGCACCAGCAGCGCCAGCAGCACCAGCAGGACCAGGCCAGCACTTTATCTTGCAGAATTTATATAGACTTTTCTTTAGAAAGAAATGGGTAATCGCCTTTTGTGTTGGAGTTGGTTTAGGAGGACATATTAAATTTTGTGATAGTGTTCAGTTCTTTTGAACTCATTGCGGTCTTCTCTAAACACTTGGTATTAATTTTTTATATTATAAACTATGTGGATGATGAAATTATATTATTTTTAATATCTCTTTGTTCTTTTTCATTCTTTTCTGTGTAAGAAGTATCCTAAAATAAGGCTGGGATTTATATTTATTTTTGGAAGAAATGTGATAAATCAATTATGGAAGAAATGTGATAAATCAATCATTGGTCTGTTTTTATTTTATGTGTTATCAGTTACAAATGGCCTTAAATTCTTTGATAGAGCCATATACAATTTGTTAGAAAAAAAAATGCTTTAACTTTACGCCTACCCAAATCTAGGCTTCAAAAATCCTAATTACTAGAGGAAAGCAAAGAGATATAGAAATGCTTATTCTCTGTGCTACTTGAATTTCTGCAACTCATATATATTTTCTATATGTACCTCTGTTATATAAAGCAGAGATATATAATTAAAGTTCAGTGTGTTTCTAACAGTGCAGATAATCAGGTTCCTGGGCAAGGAATATCAACTGGATTTCCAATATATCCTACTTTCAGCCCTCTACAGATGTTATGGTGGCAACAGATGTATGCACGTCAATATTATATGCAATAGTAAGTATAAGTAGAACTTGATGTTAATTAGTATCAGATGGAAGATTGGTAATTAAAACGAAGACTAGATTGATTTTTTGTAGATTAGTTTTAACAAAACAATTCTGAAATAAAAATACAGATTTGTTAAAGCATTTACTAGAATTACTGAGTTATAAAACTTAAAACTTTATTATTTAAGAGTAGTTTTATTTTTGTTTTGGTGGCTTATTTAGAGATACGCTTTATTATTCAGAAAAATTATTACAAAGTGAAAATTTCCATCCCTTAGACCAGGTCTGTCAAACTAGCAATCCACAGGTGCATCATGTGCTGGCCACGCCCACACCAGGTTTATTGAAGGGGAAAAAAGTATGTTATCACGTATGTCACGTGATGACGCTATGATGATACGAGTTTGACATACCTGCCTTAGACTGTATTTTGCAGACTGTTGAGACACAATCCTATATTTCCAGGGTTGTTTTTTTTAATGTAAAAGTTTATCTTAGCTGCAAATTTGTGCCAGAGGGGAAATCATTTTATTATACATGCTTGAAATTTATCATGTATGATTAATCTTATTCATAATAATTGAGATTGGAGAAAAAATAAGCATAATTTGTATTAGTGAAACATAGTACTAATTATTAATAATTCCATACTTCTAAGAAATTTTTTTCTGCAATCATTGCCTCTTCACTATACCTCTTGCCACATAAAGAACATTTTCCCTCAAATGTATTTCTAAAAGATGATGAACAAGTATAGAATAGAAATCAGACCACATATTTTTATTTACAGTGGACAATATCTATAAAAGCGAGGTTATTTATTGAAGGCACAGAGACCCAGAAGATTAGGTACTTTGCAAATCTTTTACAAACCCACTTGAAGGGCATTTTCACATATATATGTATAAAAGGTGAAAAAAAAAACAATGAGGAAGGTTTAAAAAAAAACACTAAAGATGGTAATTTGTTCAGCAGCCATTCAAAATTACAAGGATGCTAAATAAATGGTGGCTATGACCAATCCTCAGTGCTTCACTCATCCCAGCACCCTCATGGTCACATAATTGCTATCTGGGGAAATAGGCTTGCCCTTATGACTGGTTACTACCTCCTGCAATCATGTGATTGCTATTTGCTACATTTCCTTCCAGCTTTCCCAGAAAGTCAATGGAAAGCTGGCAGGGAAGATTGCAAGTCAGTGTGTACACTCCATGCTCATGCCACACCATCTCCTCATGCACCCTCACCAAGTCTTGCCATGACTCCGTCACACTTGCAGTCTCCCTCTCTCTCCTCCCCTCCCTCTCCCCCCCTCTCTCTCAGCCTTGCTTTACACCTTCATGTTCCTTCTCTGACCATTACTATCTTTCCTTCATGAGCCATATACTCTCTCCAATTTTTGATGTCTCTCTCCTGGTATTCACCACCATCCAAAATTATTCCTGCAACTCCCTCATATCCTCATACATTCCCTTATACCCCTCTGCGCCCTCCTGAATCTCATCATACCTCACTCACATCCTTATATACCCTCCCTGATCCTGTCTACACCTCCCTCACCCTCCCTGATCTTTGCTGCACCCTGATCCAAATATATTTTCATTACTTAATGGTGGAAATTCTGGTCCCGAATGCCACCATAAGTTGAGAATTGTACAATTGAGGACTTTAATCTGTTCATAATTTCAGTATTTCAGTCTGATTCTTACTTTTAAAATGCCTATTTCAGTTATCAGCACGAGATAATATTTTTTTCCCTTCCTTAGTTCATTTGGAGGAGAGGGCTATCCTTCTCACAGCAGCTGATTTAAATGCCATGATGAGATTCTTTTGCTGCATATTATAGGTAGCTAACTAATATGCCTTATTTTTGAGAAGCTCTTCATTATTTCTGTTATAGTCAAGCTGCAGTTTCAGCACAGGCAACCCTGAATCCTGAGTCTACCAGTTCTCCAGTTCTGGAGTCCTCAAGTTCTGATCATGTTCTTGCAAATGAAGCCCCAGCAGCTCCAAACATAGCTCCACAGGAGAACAGACCTATAAATCAAAATGTGCAGATGAATGCTCAAGGAGGCCCAGTCATAAATGAAGAGGACTTCAATAGAGATTGGCTGGACTGGATATACACATTCTCCAGAGCAGCTATTCTTCTTAGTATTGTATATTTCTATTCATCCTTCAGTCGCTTTGTTATAGTGATGGGTGCTATGTTATTAGTTTACCTGTAAGTAAATATACTATTTTGTGAATTTAAATTTGAGAAACTGGAAACGTTTATATATATTTTGTTGTAAACTTCATCAGTTTGCACTCCCTAACACTTACTTGAAAACAAATGCATGGATTTGTCTGCAGGTTTTTTTTTAAAGTTTTCTGTTACACAATTAAGCAACTTACTATTTTATGAAGATGTTATAAATCTACAGTTATTTTTTTACATGGTCTAACTATTTGGAGAACTTAACAGTGTAGCACCATCCCCTGCATTTAAAACACCCTTAAAATTACTTTAGGAAAATCAGTGCATCTCAATGCACCTTCTCTTCCTGAATAAGTTTATATTTAAGAAGATAACTGTCCTGTTAGCAAGATATATATTTTTTCCTCATACAATTATCCAGAAAAGATGGTATACTTTTGTTCTTGTATCTGGGTCATTTCAACTTGTGATTATTCTACACAATATTGGAATATCTACCAGAAATGGATCATGAACAGAATAAAAACTATTATAACCATCATTATATAAACTAATTCTTCCAGTAACACTTACTTACTACTGGAAAGACAAACCATGAGAATGAGGGATGAATAGTTTGCCTAAGTTTATCCATTGAGTTCATAACTCAATGGAGCTATGTATTGGAAAATCCGAATTCAGAAGGATAGCCTTGATCTTTATCCCAAAGTACATAATTGTCAAGCATTCAGTTACTTATATAATTTTGTTTTAAGGTTTATTTCTATTTAATATCTTAAATGCTTATTTTAAAATATATAAAATTTATCTGATGGAATATACATTTGTAGGAGCAATGGGAGAGAGTTTTGGCAACACAGGTTTTTTTCAAAGAGAGGCCTGGATTAAGAGGCTGTGCAGTCCCAAGCTGGATGGGTGGTGGTGGTGGTGGTGGATAACCACAGCCTAGAATCTCTGAAGATACTCCTAATAATTAGACAGTTACAACTTTAATTTGGCAAGACTCTGTCCTTTAGAAGTGAGCTATTAAAGGATTGAACTCAATTGGATTTTATTCTGTCACTGAATTCTGATGATTCAGTGTATTTTTGCATATTTATATGTTACTGGACTACCAGTGGTCAAAAATCAGTTTCAGAGCAACATCTTCCTGTTGGCTTTCCCATTGAATTTTCTTATGGGAAAGTGGCAGTAAGTGTTAGACATCTTTCAACTTTCCTCTCTTCTACTCTCCCCTGTCCTGCCCTCCCCTCCTCTTCCTTTCCTTCCTCCTCCCCCTCCCCTATTTATAGTGGGTTTATAAAAATTTTATTATATTTAGATTCACTGAAATCTATTGAACTTTTTAGTTTACAGTAAAATTTAATCAATTGTTCAGTAAATATAAATATTTTTCATTTCTGAAAGCTGATCAATAAAGTAACACTCATATTTACAGTGAATTTTTATGTGTTCTAAATTAAAACAATATGTTAGTGCTTTTATATGTTTGTTTTATATGTTACATGTACTAAAATATATATATAATTGAATGATTTCAAATTTACATCATGAAATTACATCCAATACATTTAATCATATTCAAAATTTTGTATGTATCTGGCTGAGTAATTCTACAAGTTGTGCTCCTACGACATCCGGAAAGCACAATAATGGGGAAGAATAAGCTAGATGATATTACTTTTAACTGTTATCATTTGTTGCTATATATTATTTACTGATCTACATGTTTTATTTCATCTTAGTAATTTTGTCAATGTCTTTTATAAAGGCACCAAGCTGGGTGGTTCCCTTTCAGACAAGAAGGAATCCAACAGCCTGTAGCAAACAATGCAGATATAAACCATGATGGTCAAAATGTAAATAATGCTGGTCTTGAAGAAATGGTAAGGAGATGAATTGAGCAACACCACTAATTTTAAATTTAAGAATTACTGTTCAACTCTAAATTTAAGAAATAAAAA
>BHFT01006301.1:7500-62538 GCA_004320025.1 Laticauda laticaudata
GAAAAAAGTAGTTAATGGCCATGATAATCTTTGTTTTGACATTGCACAGAAACTTTGCAGAAGCTTTGGTTCTTCCTTCCCATAGAGACTGTGACTGTGTTATTGATTTGGAACTAGGGATTAAACTTCCAACTAAGAGGCAATATACAATTCAGAAAAGGAACTGAGGATCTTAAAGCAATATCTGAGTTCCAATTTGGAAAAAGGATTTATTAGACTTCCAAAGTCACCAGCTACAGCACTACCTTTTTTGTTCCTAAGAAACAAGAGGTCGATTTTCTGAACCTAAAAAGTGAGGTCCCCTTGTGTACAGTCCACAGTTACAAAGACAATAACAAGATCACAATGAGGGATCATTACCTACTAGCTACCAGATAAAATATGGTGGGCAGATTGCAAAATATGAGTATGTTAAGTTGGACCTCAGAAAATATGCAAATATACAATTCCTTGGCCTTTCATTTTCAGTTGCCCCCATCCATGAAGATCCATCCAGTTTTCCATTATTGCAGGTCAGAGAGGCTCCACCAAGACTTTTACAATTGCAACAGCTATTGCCCCCTCAAATGATTGTTCAAGGTGAAGAGGAATTCAAAGTCAAAGAAATATTGGACTGGAGGAAATGGGGTAAAGGCATGCAACATTCAATTCTACAGAAAAAAACTGATTTGAGTTGGAAGAATCATTTGCATTTTGATTGAGGGATTGCAGTGGGAATATTCTAATAAACAGAGGCCACTGTGAGATAGATGTTGCAAGGCTACATTCTTTTTGTCTAAAACTGTTCCATTTATGTCAACACTGATTTTCTCCACAATTGGAAAGAGTAAAGGAATTGGGAGAGAATTTCAGAAATCATAGTGAGGTTACCCTAGATTCTGACTGAGAACATTATTAACATTTTTAAGACTATAGAAAAATAAGCTCCATTGATTATCAATATGATTTTGCACACCATCAAAGCTGACATGACCCAGAGCATAAAAAAAACCTCAAAGAATTAGTGGAAAATCAGATGTGAAGAGACCTGGCCTGAAGAATTGCCAAGAGTCAAAACACAACTGAACAGAAAAAATCATCATGATTTTGCAAATATAAATGCGTCTTTGTTTTTCAGAATGAAACAAAACATGAGGAAAATGTTGGGAAAGTATCTACAATGAATGCAACCAACTAATGTGTGGGGCGCTAGAAAAGAAATCACTTGAAACTTTATTTATTTATACACTGTTATTATTTCAATTTAATACACTTCCTATTTTCTCAAAAATGTTCATTATTCCTCCTCTTCCCTCCCCCTCTCCCCCCTCCTCCTGCCCCATATTAATTATGATAGAGTAATGGGAACCAAATATTGAATTGATTTGAATTGTGGACTAACAATATCCTTGAGGGTGCATATTTGAATAGTAGTGGAAATGGAAAGTACCAGTCCTATCACAAGCAATGTGGCTTTCACATTTTCTGACCAATCTTTAATTTCTTAATATATTTTTATATTGTCTTCATTTCCCACTAGATGGTGCAATAATCACATGGATTGCTTACTGCAAAACTACACAAGAACTTTATTTGGAAGATTCTTTTTGTGGATATTTCGTATAAAAATAGAGGAAATTGCCATGGAATTATTGAGGCATTAGGAAAGTTGTGTTTAGTATCTACATTTTCATCTTAGATTTTAAATTGTTAGTTTTTTGTTTTATTTTCTGTGCTTTAAACAAGTCAGTAGAAATAGATTAAATATGCTTTTGCTTGTTAAATGAGAAAATTATTAAATATTGGGAAATGGGGCTTTGTTTCATTTTCTTATGTTTTGTTAGTAATGTGAATGTGTATCTGAAAACAATTCTCCTTCTTTCATTCATCATGCAAAGATCTGAGTTAGTCATGTCCAATATGGGTTGAATCATCAATGAAATATTTTTGTGTAGCTGTTTAGTTTCTTCAAATTTCTGAAATCATAGACGCTTTCTATAATTAATACTATAACATTTATATCAATTGATTGCTGTATATTGATCATAACTGGTATCTGAAATCAGTGTAATATTTTTTTAAAAAATTGTATGAAAAATTAGTGGAAAAATATACAGGAGGCTGTAACATAGCATGAATGAAAACAAAATCTGCAAATATCCATTGTAGAAAAATGTGGTTATATAGAGATAAAACATAGAAGTGATATGAAGGCTTCAAGTAGCCTGGATAGAGATTTTAAAAACCACTGCAATCTCCAGCAGAATGACAGATAACTATTTTGTTGCTTTGTTTTAGCTGAACACAAAGACTAAATGATAAAATACTTGTAATATAATTTGTAATGAATTCCAAAGAGACTGATGCCAGCAAAGGTTGTTGAGGTCACAGATACCCAGATGTTTGAAGATCTTTGCTTCTATATGACTAATTGTATGTGATAATCAGTGAGGGATATTATTAACTTTTTTAATGGAATTGGATTGTACCAAATATAAGTTTTTATTTCAAGCTTAGGTTGTTCAATGATATTTTATCATTCCTGCCTATTTGAGAACAATCTTAAATAAAACTCTGTCTCCCTTCACATTTTTTTTAGCAGTGTACCTTTCTATCCCCAAATATTGGTGTTCTTTCTAGAGATAAAGGATTTACATATCCCTTCTCATTCAGTGAAGTGAGAATGTGAAGAGTATGAAAGTTAAACATGTTACTATTACAGTATAGTGTTGCAGCTTTGAAAAATAAATGGAAAAGAGTACTTTGCTCTGAATACTACAGTGGAACTTCCGGTTGCGAACACTTCTGTTTGCAACCAAATCGGGTGGTGAACAAAAAATTCACCCAGTTTTTGAATTGGGTCATGATTCAGAAACCGAATGATGAACAAAATTGGCATGGAAAGATTCTCTTTCTGCACCAATTTTCCCATCAGCACAATTTGGGGGGGCTGTCCATGCATATGCAGATGGTTGTGCTTTCAGTCACAACCAAATCAGGTTGCGGCTGAAATCCTGAAACGGATTACAGTCATGACCTGAGGCTCCACTGTATATGTGTTTGGTGTTCTGTAAGGAAAGGTATTAAAAGTTCAACTGAACTTTAGAAGTATCAGTGCAAAGAAATCTGTGGGTGCTAATCTGACTCCAAACCATGTTTGGTCACTTTAATTGTAATGTAGGCAAAGCGAGGGCATTCTGTTTGCATTTTCCACTATTTTAAATAGTTCAGTTTTCTATTAGGAAAAATAAATGGCTACTTCAGCTTTTACTTCTCTCTAGTTTTAGTTATTTTAATAAGTTCTGAAGTGTTAAAATAAATGTTCATTAGAAAATCTAACTTGCTGGAATATTTATTATAATTTGTGTTTTGAATAGTGTTCAATAATACTCCAACACTGAATTTTTCTTTACTGAAAGGTTTATATGAAAACATATTGAACAAAATTTTCGATATGCCCACATGATGACAAGAGGGGACATTGTTATCATTTTACTGCATCCAAAGTGCGGTAATGATTAACATTCTCTTATTTTGCATTTTTCTTTTGATTTTTTTTTTTAGTGTTCATACATTGTTACTGAAGAAACTAAAAATTTCAATTTTATTTCAATTTTGCAAAAAAAAAAAATACAAAGCAAATTTGTAGGTTATTTTTTTTTTCTTTTGTTTTTTGAGAACACAAGATCTCTCAGCAAATTCCAGTAATGTTAGTCTTTATTTAGAAGCAGCCCAATGTTTTTATTTGAAGGAATCAATCATTCTCCTGATATTTGGTTTACAAGCATTTGGTTATTTAAAGTTATATTTCCAAATCAGAATTATATTGTCTCTGGGATATTTGCAATAAATGATATCATATATATGGTGGTATTATTTTTCTTTAAATAATAATATGTTCATGTTTATACTGATTGGCGGTTGTGGAACCTTTTAAAAAGTGCAGCTAATTTTGGCAGGGGAGGACTGCCTTTTAATTTAACATCTATTTCTATAAGCATCCAAGATAGGCAGTGCAAATGACTCAGGGCAATTGAGAAATGATGGAAATCTTAATTATGGACATGACAAAAAAGAGATAAAGAATTGTAAAAGAAAAGTTAGATGCATAAATACCATCACATAAATACCTGAGTTCAGAGAACCTCTAATCTAATGAAAACAGATTTTGCTTGAGTGATCATGTAAATACAATTAATTATTCATGGAAGCAACTGATTATGATTTCATTTTGTTTAAAGGCCTCTAAATGACTTAGAAAATTGGGTTAAACTGAAGAAGAATTTCAAGGAAAAGGATGGACATGCTTTTCAGTATATTGACTTGGTGTAGCGTTTTCCAATATAGAAAAATGTACATTATTCCTAAAATCCCTTCCAATCTAGATGTAAATTTGTCAAAAGAGTCATGCAAATTGAAATAAATGATAAATAGATTGGGAATAATTAAAATTAAATGACTGTAATATTGGTGATGGATAATTTTCTAATTTAATAGTAGATGTTTATGAATTTACTCTGTTGAAATAGGAAGTGTTTGGGTCATGTCTGAAAGTTTACATAGCCCAAAAGTTCTAACATGTCAGCTTTAAAATAGAATCTTTACTAGTATTTGTTATCACTTAGGTTTTCTGATTCATTCATTTGAAGTAGTATTCAGAGACAACAAACATTGTAGATTTGACATGCAAAATTTCTCTATCTTTCCTAACTTACGAAAGATTACTGGAAAGAAGCAAGTAGTAATAAATATTCGCAAGGTAGTAGTAAAGTAATAAAACCTTTTAATCAATTAATAAAACCTAATTAGCTCTTTTGCATTTTATGAAACATGCAAGAGATTGTGGCTTTGTAACTATGTGGGCTGAGAATTCTGGGAACTGCAATCCCATCTACCTGAAGAGAGAGAGATACAAGACAATCTATTCAGGATTTCTTGATTCTGTGCAAGATCACTGGAGACTGTTCCAGTGAACTGGAATAGACATAGTAACAGGTCAGTCAATGGGGACTGGTGACCCAGACAGCTTGGAGCCTGTACGTGGCTTAGCTTGACTGATTTCTATGAGTTGCTTTGTCCTTGCAATATAGCCTCTGTAATATTTTGCTTCTGTGATTATGATTTTTGTATTCTGAGCTCTGATTTTGGCTTCTGCTGCATGGGTATTGTATAAATGCATCATACTTTATATTATTGTATACAAGAAGTTTCTTCTATAAATGAATCCTGCTTAATTATTTACTTCTGTGCTGGTTGGATTGCTATAAGCTCTTAACAGGTTATGGGCTCAGAGCACACCAACTGTAAGATTCAACTGTAATTAAGCTGAAGGACAGCCTGTGTTAAAAAGAAAAGAAAAGGCTGAGAAGGCTTGCGGGATAGCTGTTGAATTCAAGGAGAGCTCTCTGCCTCGATTGGAAAAGAATAATTATATTGTTTGGGCTGCAAAGTTTGAATGCTTCCTTCCTGAAGTCTAAGGAGCTCTGGGATATTGTTATTAATCCACCCCAGGTACCATTAGCAGCAGCAGATCAAAGGCAGCATGGTAAGGCACTGTCCTGTATCATTTTAAGTTTGGAAGATAAACAATGTAGCTGATTTAAAAACTGCAAAGGAGGTTTGGCTGAAATTGAGAAGTGTGCATGTGAATGTGTCAGCATGCAATATTGTGCAATTATTGAGACAATTGTACAGAGCCCAACTGCTCTGTACAAGCAGGTGTGGAGCAACATTTGCTGCACATGCAGACTTTATTGGAATTGAAATGTGGGACATTGTTTCAGCTGTTTTTGAGTGCAAATCAGAACAGGACTTATGAATGAAAACCCTTAATGTCTGTTTGATTTCTGAAGAAAACAATTGCCATTTTAGAAAATGCCATGAGGATAATAAATTCCTGATGTGATGGCCCAAGGACCAGAGAAAGAAAAGCAACAGACTGGATGTTTGTAGAGACCAGAATAATAGAAGAGGTTGGATTACAGGCCAGCAAAGAACTTCTAAGAAGAAAGAAAAAGAATGGTGGTGTTTCAGCTGTGGTGATAAGAATCATTTGAAGAAAGACTGCAAGGAAGAAAAACAAAAGATGGACAAGGTGTTGCAAAAGTTAGCTATTGTAATAGCAGAGACAAATGGTTTATAGATAGTGGGGCAAGTCAAACAATTATTAATAATTGAAAATTGTTTTTCAGAATGGATCCATCTGGAGGAGATGCCTTGGCAAATGGCCAGAAGGCTAAAGTCATGAAAAAGACAGTCTGCTGATTCCATGTCTGGATGAAAAGTTTAGTAACATATTATGTGTGCCTGAAATGGAGCATAATTTACTGAGTGTTTCTAGTCTAGACCAAAAAGGGTTTGAGACCATCTTTGTAAGTGGGAGATGTCTCATAAAAAGGAATTGAAGTGTATGTGTGCACAGGGCATAAAACAGGATAATCTTTATGTGCTGCAGGGACAAAAGGTTCAATGTGCCCAAGCATTTGGAAATGTGGCACAACATGATTCATACATTCATCTCTTGCATAGAAAGCTTGGCCAGGCCAGCTTCAGAGTTTTGCAAAGGATGCAACAGTTTGCAGAAGGTCTAAACTTAAAAGGAGGTAAGGCATACTTGGACTGTGCAGTATGTAAATCATCAAAGTCCAAGGAATTTCCAGAAAGCAAAAGTAGCACAAGGCAGACAATAAGAGCTCTAGAGCTGGTATATGCAGATTTGGTGGGGCCAATGCAAGCCAGTTTGGGAGGAGCAAAATATGCACTGGACATTGTAGATGACTACAGCAGGTTTGGTTTCTGCTGTTTCCTGGAGTAAATCGAGGTGCTTCAGAAATTTAAGCAATGGGTAAGCTTCATAGAAAGGAGATATAAACAATAGGTATGTCAGCTGCAAACAGGGAGGTTCAGAATTCATGTCAGAAAGCTTTCAACAAATGGGACAGTTAGTAATAAAACAGATACACAAATCTGAACGCAGCAGCTGAAAAAGGTGTAGCTGAGAAGCGGAATAACAAACCATGAAGGACTCACTGCTGGAGGATTCTGGTCTGGGCAGGTCATATAGGGATGAAGCCTTTTTAACTGCTAATTATTTAATCAATAGGCCTTGGAGTTCCTCTATTAATGGCATTCCATATGCAGTGTTATATGGGAGAAAGCCATCACTGGCACATTTAAGGGTGATTGGAAGCAATGCATGGGTGCATATTCCAAAAGCAATCAGGAGAAAAGG
This sequence comes from Laticauda laticaudata, assembly GCA_004320025.1. Classification (NCBI taxonomy): domain Eukaryota; kingdom Metazoa; phylum Chordata; class Lepidosauria; order Squamata; family Elapidae; genus Laticauda; species Laticauda laticaudata. Next base: position 14,711 of record BHFT01006301.1, read on the forward strand.
TCAACCAAAGGCTAGAAAGCAACCAAAGGGCTATGAGCCTGGTTCAAAGAGCTGTCGCTTTAGCAATGGGAACAAAAGAATAATGATTTCAGGGTCTGCTAGCTTTGCAGAGCAAAATTTGAACAGAATTGATGCCAATTTTTGGAATGAACCACTTAGTGATGGTGATGCACTTAGTGACAGTAACTCATTTAGTGATGGTGTCAGTACTTGGGGGGGAGAACTGGAAAAGGAGTCAGGAAAAGATGATTCAGATATGAAGCCAGGGAGGCTTGAAACACAACAGCAGTCAATGGTCAGAGCAATGGAACAAAGGGATTCCACCTGACTGGTATTCTGCTTGTGAAGTAAAGGTGTGTAATGTGTGGTATGAGCCTAAAATTGAACGAGGGGAAATAAGTCATGGACAAAGAAATGAAATCCATAGCGTTCACATCTATGACTTTGCTACAAGATTGCAAAGTAATCTTTGCAAAATACCATAAATGGGTATGCAAAAAGAAAGTACTACCCAACAATCCACAAATTAGGCCACACCCACAGAACCAGTTGTTAAGAAATTTGAGTCCCATTCCTGGGTTGGCACTAGAATTGGCAGCAGCACGTGACCATAAAATTTGGCATTTTGATATAACCACAGCATTCCTTAATGCAGAATTAGAGGAAGAAATTTACATGATTTAAGCACCAAGGTATGAAAGTAAACAGCCTAACATTGTGTATAAATTGAACAAGGCCATTTATGGAATGAAGTAGTCAGCCAGGAATTGGAATATCTATTTAGATATGGCATTGGAGGGTCTTCCAATGATTTGTCACAGAAAAAAGAATTTGCTAATCAACTAGAAAAAAAAATGAATTAAAAGTTTTGGGTGAAATACAAAACTATCTTGGTGAAGAGATACAAAAAACTGAGAAAATAGTTATGTTCTCAGTCAAAGACAAAAAATTGAACAGCTGTTGGGAGAGATATAACATGAAGGATTGTAATTCTGCTCTGTGATCATAGATTTTCATAACAATTTGGGTTAAAACAAAAATGTCCAAGCCCATGGAGTGCACCATGGAAAGAATATTAAGTTATTTGGTTTTATGTCTATTCCAGTGATGAAGGGAGGAATGTCTGTGTATAAATTCATGAATTGGAATAGATAAATTCATGAATTGGAATAGACATGTGTTGTGTCCATGCAGGCGCAGGCGCAGAGGGGATGAATTGCTGGTAAAAATTGGCAAACCCTAGAAATCTTTGCAGTTGTTTTCTTGCATCTGGAGCCTGCCAATCTATGACCACCTGAACTTTTCAGGGTGCATCTCAACTCCTTTTGAAGATATGCAGAACTCAAGATAATCCAACTGTGTTTTGTGAAATTCACATTTTGACAATTTCACATACAGTTTCACTGCTAACAATTTACGGAGCACAGCTCACATCAGCTTGATATGTTCTTCCTGGGTTTTTGTATACACCAGTATGTCATCCAAATGGCATGACATTAAACTGATAGCTTCCCAAAGGACAATTAAATGCCACTTTCCACTCATCACCTGCTTGCACTCACACCCAATAATAAGCTTCTCATAAGTCTACTTTTGTAAAAATTCAACCCTCAGCAGCCGCACTAAAATGTCCTTCATTAAAGGAAGGGGGTACATATGTTCCACACATGGCATTGAGCTCACAGAAGTCAACACATAAACTCAGGCCTCCATCCTTCTTTCAAAATAACATGGGCGCTGCTATCCAAGGTCTAGCCAGCTGTATGAACCTTCTTTTGAGGTTTTTAATCTAAGTAGTCATGCATTTCTGCCAACTCTTGAGGAGTCATGAATATATTTTGGGCTTTGGCAGGTTAGCCCCTGGCATTATCTCTATGGCACAGTCTGTTGGCCAATGGGGAGACAGCATATCACACTCCTTCTCACTGAATACCACATCCAAATCCTGATATTTTTCAGGTAAGACGGGCTCTCCCCTCCTCCAGCAACAGGATGATTCTCCGTTTTATGCCTTCCCATGTTGCTTGATTAAACATCCCGCTCATGAGGGGATGGATGTGGCCCCATCACAATACGTAGGTGTCAGCAACCCCCATCCCACTATATAATCAGGTCCCACTTGTCCACCCATGCTAATCCTAATACAATGTCATCCTGTATTCTAGGAACTACCATAAACTGAAGTATCTCCCAGTGTGGGCCTATTTCCAAGGTCAGTCTCTCCATAACATGGGTTGCCATCCATCCTCCCAGCAAGGCGCCATCCATCTGCTCAAACCTCATAGGTTCTGGGTCTTTACTCCCAGTCTATTAGTCATAACACTCATTAAATAACGAGTATACCCATTGTCCACCCGTGCCTGGCACTCAAACTATTTTGCGATTGGTTAACATCACTGGTATAACAAAAGGTTGGATAGGTGTACTCTCCCTCATCATCACTTCCACTGGTATCAGGAACCACTGTGGTCCTGACCACTGTTTTCACCTCCCCAGCCAACATGGGAGAACATGGTTCCTGGGCTGCCCTAGACTTCTCCTGGCCTTTGGAAGGTGTCTTCTGTGTTCTCTGCTGCAACCCTGCTGCCAGCATAGTAACAGGATGTGTCTCTGGGCAGCACACTATGTGATGGCCCAGTTTTTGCAGCAGAAACACCCAGCTGGATGGCACCGTTGTTGTGTGAGCCCTGGGACTGGAACTACTTCACTGCTCTGGAATTTTCCTTGGCGCAACTCTCCACTCTCATTCTATCATCCCATAATTCCAGCTCTAGTTCTGTTGCCACCTGGAACCAGGTGACTTATTGCCCAAGCCTCAGTACACACAGGCCTGTATGATAGATCTATCCAAGCCAGCTTTAAAGTGGTGCATGAGGAATCATCCAGGCCATCCACTCACTTTGCCTGCCAATTGCTGGAACCCCCTAATATAGTTGGGTACCAGCCTTCCATGTTGGCGCACCACTAAGATCTCGCTGTTGACTCTTTGTACATGTGTCATATCTTCAAATCACTCTTTCAAGGCCATGTGGAAAAGCCCAAGATCCCCCAAGTCACTACTTTGTTCCTTGTGGAAGTTTGCACTTGTTCAGCAGCTTCCCCTTCTAACACTGCAGTGATAGCCATTAACCACCCATTTGGAAGCAAATAAATGGCCATATTGGTCCATATAATCTAACACCTGGCCCATGAATAAAACCATCTTATCATGATAAGAAAATAAAAATTGACAACCTGGGGAAGACTCAAGACTCCTACAAAAAGCTAGTTGGACCCGAAGAAGAAAGTAGCAGCAGAGAAGAATTGAATCCACCAGGGCAAGAGGAATTTCGATGAAAATAAAGAGGAGGACCAAGGAAAAGGAAACAGTGAAGGGATAGTTGATCAAGAAGAAGAAGGAGTTAGAACCAGAAGTCAAAGAAGAAACAAGAGTAAATAGAAGACCAAAACTGGAACAAACATAAAAATGGAAGGGGAACTGGAACTTTTGTCAAATAACATGCCACCCTATTTGCATGTTGTATTCTGATAGAAAAGATAGAAGAGGATGGGAAAGTAGCAGGTTTGAAAATAAACAAAGAGAAAACAAATATTTTAACAAAGAACATGCTAGCAAGATAAAAGAAAGAACTGGAAGAAGTTTTGGTGATCCAGGTCACAAATAAGGTTAAGTATTTAGGGATACATATAACATCAAGATGTAACACACTTAAGGAGGATAATTATCTTAAACTCAAACAACATATTGCGACAGACTTGATAAAATGGGAAAATTTACAATTATCATTATTGGGAGAATATCTACAATTAAGATGAATGTATTGCCTAGAACTTTATACTTATTCCAGACAATTCCAATCAGTTTAGGGAAATAATGTTTTTGAAGATTTAAACAAAATAGGGCTAAAATACATCTGGCAGAAGAAGAAAGCTAGAATAAAACTTAAATTGTTGCAAGATGCAAGAATAAGAGGAAGATTTGCTTTGCCCAGTTGGGAATTATACTACTAGGCGACGAGTTTGATGCGGGTAAAGGAGTGGATAACATTAAGGAATACCAGACTTTTGAATTTAGAAGGACATGACTGTTAGGGTGGCATGCCTTCCTCTGGTATAATGGAACTAAAACGCCGGGGTATTTTAGAAGATATTATATTCGAGAAGCATTGTTTTTAAACTGGGAGGAGATAAAAAAGCAATATTATTTTAAAATTCCACTATGGTTAACTACTATTGAAGCTTTTTCCTACCAATAATATATCGAAAGGAACAAACAGATATGGTGTGATATTGAATGAAAAGGGTGAACTTAAATCTATGCAAGCGTTGGAAGAACAAGGTGTAAAAATGAATTGTTTTTCATNTATTAGCAAATACAATCTAGATTTGATAAAGATGTTAAAACAGAAGGTATTTATGATAAGTTGACTGATTTAGATAAAATTTTGACAGGTACTGATGAAAAAGTAATTAAAAAACTTTATGGACATTTGCAGGAGTTTAAATTAGAGGAAGAGCAAGTAAAAGAAACAATGATTGCGTGAAGGAAAAATTTTGGACATGGGATTGACCTAGATAAATGGCAAAAATTGTGGTCTCAAAATTATAAAATGGGCATTGGTAAATTTACCTGTGAACGCGCTTTTCTATCTATGCTGCGAGAAAGCCCAGGATGGGTCGACTCATTCTTATGATGTCATTAAGCTGAATCTGTACTTGTATATAAAAAGCTAGCTCCTGGGAGAATCCCCAGCTTTGGTGAAGATACTTGACAGACTGAAGAAGTGTCTCTGAAAGCAAACAATCCAATACATTAATATGCCTTACTATCTCCGGACAAACCAAGCGAGGGACTGGGCTTTCCCACAGCACAGATAGAAAGGGCATTTACAGATAAATTTACCAATGCCCATTCTCCTCCATGCTGCAGCAAGAGCCCAGGATGGGGCATACCAAAGCTCGCATGTCCACGGGCAGGTCCTCATCCAACCAATCACTCAGACGGTGGAACCACTTGTTGAAGAAGCAATCTGCTGAACGCTGCCGTCGTCAAAGCAAAGAAATCCAGACGGTAGTGTCTGATGAAGTGAGACAGGAATGTCTACATGGCCACTCTGCAAATCTCTTCCAATGATGCCTGGGTAACCTAGGTAGATGAAGTGGCCACACTTCTGGTAGAGTGTGCCATTAGACTACTGGGTACCAGAAGAGCCACTGCTTTGTAGGCTTGTGCGATGCACCTCCTGACCTATCTGCTAATAGTAAGGGAAGAAGCCTTGCTCCTCAAGTGAGAAAGTGAAAAGGAGACAAACATGGCTTCTGTCTTTCTAAAAGGGGAAGTGCACTTGATGTAAATTCTAAGAGCCCTTCTGATATCTAAGTATTCCACTTGCGCTCTAAGTCAAGGTGTGGAAGAGGACAGAAGTCAGGTAACATAATGTCTTGAGACCGGTGGAACCAAGTGTTAACCTTTGGGATAAAGGAGGGGTCCAGACAGAAAACAAACATATCATTGTGAAAGATGCAAAGATCCTGCCTGATAGAAAGAGTAGCCAGTTCTGACACCCTTCTGGCTGAAGTGATAGAAACAAGGAAAACTACCTTTAGAGTTAGAAATTGGAGAGACACTGTTCTAAGGGGTTCAAAGGGGGGCTTCGTAAGGGCATTAAGAATCAAGTGAAGGTCCCATGAAGGATACCCGTGCACCACAGGAGGGTAAAGGTTGGAAGCCCCTTTCAAAAATCTCCTGACTGAGGGGTGATGGGACAAGGAAAGAAGCAAACTGCATGAAAGAACTGAGAAACGCTTCCGGGCAACGTAAGGTATTGGGGGTTAAACCTTTCTCCAAGCCACCCTGAAGGAATCTAAGAACCTCTACCAACTGGGCTGAGGAAGGAGAGAGACCCTCCTTGAGGCACCATTGGGAGAAAAACCTCCAGGTGGCATCATAGAGGCGCCTTGTCGAAGGTTTGTGAGATGCCTGGATGGTGAGGATAACCCCCTCTGAGAGATTAGGCTCCCTTAGCTGCTGCCGCTCAAGCACCACATGGTCAGCTTGAGCCACTGGGGCTCTGGATGGATCAGGACCTCTTGGTGCAGGGAGATGAGATGGGCCGGGATCCTCCAAGGGAAAGCCACAGACAGGTTGACCAGGTCTGCAAACCAGAGCCTCCTTGGCCAATAGGGTGCCAGGAGAATTAGCTCCGCTCATTCTGCCAACAGCTTCCGTATGAACCCCGGAATGATGAGAAGACGGGGAAAGGCATAGAGAAGACCCACAGGCTATTTGTAACAAAGAGCATTGGTCCCCTCTGCTCCCTGGCAAGGAAACCTGATGAAGAATCTGTTGACTTGGGGATTTTGATGAATGGAGAAGAGATCCACCTAGTAGCATTGGATCATCACTGGAACGGAACAGAACGGAGTGAAGTCACCAATGCTGCTAGAATCTTTGTGAAGAACCTTGGAGCTAATGAAAGACCGAAGTAAAGGGCCCGATACTGGAAGTGGACGTTCTGGTAACAGAAACGGAGAAACTGGTGATGATGAGGCCAGATGGGGATGTGGAGGTAAGCCTCCGTGAGATCAATGGAAGAGAGGAGGTTGCCCTAGGGTCGCCCTCACCCGAACGCTTCTCTAAAATAGAATGCAGTGTCTGCATTTTGAATCGCCTGTATTTGACAAATTGATGAGAAATTTTAGGTCAAGGATGGCTCGCCACCCCCCCCCCCAAAGGCTTTGGCAACAACAAAAAGACCAGAGAAAAATCCACGTCCCCGTTGTAAGGTCGGGAACTGGTTGAATAGCCCTTTTGTCAAGTTGGTATTGAATGGCCGAATTCAGAAGGGCTCTCTCTTTTGAAGTGTCCCGTGAAACGGGACATCAAAAATTTTCTGGGGCTTGATGATTAGAAATTCCAATTGTAGCCCTGACCTAACAGTATTGAGCAGCCAGGCATCCGTCACTGACTTCTTTGCCGCCCATTTGGTTGCAAAGAAGGCTAAGCAGCCTCCGATGGGTGGGGGAGAATGATGGTATTACTTAGAGCAAGACAGAAGGCACTACCCCTCCCCCAAAAAGGGCCGTTTACCAGCAGAAGGTTGTTGTCTGCTAGTGGTTCTTGATGTTGGTCTTAGCGCTGAGATACGCCCCTCTGTGGCCAAGGAAAGTGGGAGGTGGACTCCACCCAAAAGACAGCGTGGGCGATAAGGAGCTGGCGCGATAGTCAGCTATTTTCCCTGAGGAGGAAAGAATTTTACGTTTATCTCTGGTCTTGATGAGATACGGCTCGAGAAACTCGCCAAAAACTTGTCTCCTGTGCAGGGGGCAGAGGCAAGCTTCCATTTGCGGTGACTCTGCCTGCCAATTTCGGAAACCACAGAATCCTTCTTGCTCCATCGAAGATGCCATGGCCCTTGATGCAAATTTGTGGAATTAAGGTGGCGATTCGCAGTGAATTCCTCCGCTGCTATAATTTCATTAAGGTCCTGTTGAGACCTGAGATCAGAGGCAGGCAATCGATCCTGCAGTTGGTGCAGCCGATCGTAGAGATGCCCTCATGAAAAATGATGCAGCCGTCAGAATCCTGAACAGCCCATGCAGTTTAATGGGTGGTTGCTCTTGGAGGTTGTTTGGAACGCTTGTCCTCTGGTTTTAAGGACATCCTCTGGCTCCGTGGGAGTGCCAGAAGAGGAGAATGATGTCACAATCAGAGTGTCTACTGAGGGCACTGCAAGGCATTGGCTAGGAATTGTCTAACATTGTAGAACACTTGTCCAAAGACTGGACGAGGATCTGCGAAGGGGAAGCACACTGTTCCTTGACCATGTCGAGAAACAAAGGGAGAGAAGGCAAAACCTCTCTATGTGTACTACTGGCTTGGAGAAGAGCGAGTCTCCTTTGCCCGGAGGGTTCCCCTTGTGGTTCAGAGTGCTGCTTCCTCAGAGTGACAGCTTGGCAGTGACCAGGGCCTTGCTAAGGTAGGGTTTAAAAAGAGGGCTGGTTTAAGACTAAGCAGAGGAGGGCTGAGCTGGACAAGAATCTTCTTCCTCTGAAAAGATTGGCGATCAACAGTTGTTGCCCTCTTCACGCTCTGAATGAGAGGAGAAACTGGTGTTCAGATGGGGAGCACACCTTCTTCCCCTTCATACTCCTCCCATTCTGCCTGTAAAGAATGGACCCTGAGTCTTGAGGGTCTGTGGAATCTCAGTTGCGCGGAAGTAGGAAGCCATAGACTGAGAAAGGAAAGGACCTGAACCCTTTCCAGAGGCCAAAAATCTGTTGAAAACCTGTCAGCCAATCTCTGCCTAATGGCTAAGGAAAACAACCATCTTGGATCTCGCCTAGGTCTGTTATCAAAGGTAGTGGAGCGGCCGAAGGCCAGCTGCATAGGGGCGTGAAGGTGGCTTCTGGCCTGATATGGAAGGCCTGAACTCTGGAAGGAAGAGGGGTATAGGGCCCAGAGGTTTTGCTGGAAATATGCCCAGACCTGCTGAATCCTTGAAGGTTGTTCCTCAAATGCCTCAGGGACCAGACTGGGGGGTGTGTCCAAAAGGTCCATGAACACTTCCCCTCCCCTGGGGGGGCTTCTCTGGAAAACCCTGGTGTTCGGGCTGGCTGGGAAACCTATTGCAGTTGCCCCTCTCATTTGTTGAAGTAGTAATTGTTAAATTGTCTCTCTAAGCCGCATGTCTGCGTTTCTCTGCCTTCAACTCAGCCAGAGTTGTCTTCTTAGGGGGCTAGAGCCTTAGCTCTGATTTTTGCAGCCACTTTCCTCTGAGCAGCAACATTGTCTGGCGTCTTTTCCTTTTAGTGGGTTGGAGGGCCTGTTTCCAACTGGGGGGGAAAGCTTCTGCTGAGCACGTGTCCTGATCCATTTTAAAAAAGCAAGGCTCAAGTGTTGAGAGAATGGCTCTCAAAAGTGCTTAAGGATGGCAGAGGGTGGAATTGGCTCTTGGAGCCCTGAAAATGGTAACCAGGCCACTTAAAATGGACGCTCACCTTCGTGTCTGAAGAGATCTGCACTCAAAGATGGCTGCTGCTCGTTGATGGCTCCCGAGAAGTGAATTTCGCTCCTTAGGTATTGCAAGCCCTGAGCGATCAGAATCAGCCATAGAAGGAAGATATTGCCACCATGCGATCAGCTGGCTGGCTCTGTTTTCAGTTTGCTGATCAGTCTTACGATCAGACAAACTGTGGCTATGGGGAAGGTCTCAGTCGCTTCCCTGCTTTGCCTAGCAGCACTTGGGAAGATGTTTATCTCAACATTGCAGGAGAACAGAGCCCTACTCTCTTGAAATTTCAGCTGCCAGATCCCCAGGGAGCTGATTGAAGCAAGGTAGCTTCTATAGAAAATCACTGAATAAAACGTAACGCTTTCAGAGACACAGCTTGTGACTTAAAGAAGCTGAGTCAAAGCTGGGGATTGGCTCAGCTTAGTGACGTCATGAGAATGAGCCCTACCCATCCTGGGCTCTCGCTGCAGCATGGGAGGAAAATGACCAATGTCAACTGCATATAAAGAAAATTTGTATAAGATGTTTTACAGGTGGCACTCACCCCCGACAAGAATCGCAAGGATGTTCAAGAATAAATCTGAATAAATATTGGAAATGTCATCAGATACCTGGTTCAATTTACCATATGTGGTGGACATGCTCGGATGCAAAAGATATTGGATTATAATCCACATATGGTTGGAAAAATGAATAGAACACATTAGACTTTAAACCTGAGATATTTTTATTGGGAATTATACTGGAAATATACCATAAAGATTGAAATATTTGATTGTAAAATGTTTTACAGCCAGCTAGAATTGGTATTTGCTAAGAATTGGAAAAATGAAAAAAATAACCTATTGCAGGAGGAAATGTATTAAGAAAATCATGGACTGTGCGAAATGAGGTAAATTGACATTCGAAATTAGAAACAAGAAGATAACAATTTATATGCATATGGGATTTGTTATATGAATGGTTAAGATAAAAAGACATGGTAAAAAAATAGATTAGTAAGCTTTACAATAAAAGTTAACAGTTCGATATAGAATACTATATAAAATATATACCATTGGATGATGTTAAGATTAAACCATAATGAAATTTAGAACGAATATCTTGTATAAAATGATGGAAAAATAGTTTAGTCAAATGAATGTTTAATAATTGATATTACATAAGCACAAGTTAGATTGATAAAGTGAGAATTTATATAACTTGTGAGTAATGGTAAAAAAAAGGATAGCAAAAAAAAAGTAACGAACTGACACACTGTATGTATATAATTGAAAGAAGGTTTTATGTTTTTATGTTTTGTTTGTATGTTTGTTGTAAAAAATAAAAACTTTTTTTAAAACAAGAATGGAACTTAAGCAGAAATAAAATTTTTCCCAATTTCCCAATCAATTTTCCAACTACTCAAGAAGAAAACCAAGCTAGAGTTTCACTACAGTTAGAACAATTAATTAGCACAACAGCTTTCCTCCAGAAGTTGTGAATGCTCCAGCACTAGAGTTTTTAAAGAAGAGATTGGACAATAATTTGTCTGAAATGGTATAGGGTTTCCTGCTTGAGGAGGAGTTTGGATTAGAAGACCTCCAAGGTCCCTCCCAACTCTATTATTCTGCTATATTCTGTCATTCAGTTCCATGTTTCATCAGATGAAACTGTTTTGCACATTGCAAACAGAGGTTTAAAACAAACCTCTAGGACACCAGAACTCTGGAAAATTGACACATGTATCTCTTCATCTAGTATGGTCTAGAGTGATCGTCCAGATTTTTGCAGCCAAGAACTATAGTTTCAGCTTGAGATTCCCCTTGGCCTCAGAGCAACCATTTGCCTTGCAGGTTCAGATATTCCGATGCAAAACAAGATGAAGAGAATAGGCTGTCTCTAAGATGTGTTCGATCTCCATGTATTTTTTTCAATTATCTCATCCATGGCAGAAGAACATTGTGACACAAAATACTACATGAATTAAAATCTATCGATTTACTTTTGAATAAATGTTTTCTTTTAAATCTATGTTGTTTTCACTTAAACTTAAACTTGGGCGTAATCAAGAAAAGATTCACCTGCAGATTTACCTTCCCGTCTGCCAAAAACAAACAAAAATGGCATACCAACCAATACTGTTTTTATAGATTTTTGTGGAAACTCCCAGTCTTCAGAAACGAAAGTGTGCAACAGAATATACAGTGCAAGGATGTTTGAATAACCAAGTCAAAAATTTAGAAAAAACTTTTAAATTTAAAAAAGCCCTTAGCACAAAACCCTTGGGAACTAGGCATAACTAAATTATGTTGAAGAGGCTTGCCCTATTTAGCTGTACGTGTTCCCTCTCTGTACACTTTATCCTGTTGGTTGAGAAGTCTTCAGAATGTTTCTGAAAATTAAGTCATTATTTGACAGCATGCAACAACTCAGGATTGTCTGTCACTTTGAAATGAGTCTGCCACTTTGAAATTAAAAATGAGTTAGACAGTAGATGTTGCAATAAGAAACAGCAGTCCTTCCTTTATTCTGCAGTATAATGAATCTCAATATAATGAGATTCAATGGCATGAAAACTGGTTTCCTCCAGAAACTTATCTCAAGAAAGACTGGAAGCGAAAAACTTCCGGTTTGCAGGGCTTCGGCGGCAGGCAGGAATCCACGATCGTGCACGGTTTCTGCCTGGCCTCGCCACTGGAGCGCGAGCCACCCCGTAGAGGTCGGTGAAGACAGGGGAGACTCCAGCAGGGCCAAGGAAAGCTACATCTTTCCTTCCCAGCTGGCTAAACTCCCTTTCCTGAAGGCAGTAAAGCGGCAGTCAGAAATGGCCGCCTCAAAGAAGCCCTCATCTGGAAAAGAATGTGCAGGAGGAAGAAAGTGCTGAAAGTTGGCTGTCGGGATAAGAAGAAAACAATTAGGCATCCTGGAACTTAAACTTACAAAAAAAAAAAAAATACAGTGCTCCCAAAGAAGACTCGGGAAGCATGCGAATGAAGTGAAAAGGGGAAAGTTTTTTATTTTTTCAACTCTCCTCCTTTCAGTGACAGCGAACAGAGATGAATGAGAAGATCAAAAAAAATCTGCTGCATCAACAGGTATTTAAACTGGGAAATTTTTAATGCCGGGTAATAAAGATTTATGATATAAAAAGCAAAAAAAAAAAAAGAGAAAGGAACATTTTTTTGCTTAAGTGGGAAGGGGAGAAAGAGAATAAGAAAGACTTTTGAAGGAGGAGATAGCCTAGAATCTAAAGTTAAACTTTAACAGGACTGGTAAAAGATACATTTAACTGGAACTTTGTAACTAATACTAACTCCAGGAAGAGAAAGTGAAAAAAGGAAGAAAGTTTAAAGAAAACAGGCTTGTGTGTATTTGGAATTACTTTGGGACTTTTGGAATCTATATTGGAAGGATTAAAAACCTTGGTGGTTGTTTTAAAAGAGAAAAAAACTCTATTAATGGCATCACTTGTGGACAAATGAAATAGGAATTTAAAAATAATACAGAAGAGGAACAAGAAGGGAAGGGCTCTTTGGTCCATTTTTCAATTTTAGAAATGGTATCTTTCCTATGAGAAACTAACAAGAAAAGGACTATTGCAACAAGAGAAAATTGGGACAAAAAGGAAGCCATCTTTACAAACAAGTAACTTTACTTGGGAAGAAAGGGAAAGAGAATGAAGAATTTGAGATTCTAAAAAACACACAAAAGGGAAAAATAAGGTAAAAGTGGAATAAATGTGAGAAAGCAACAGAAAAAAGTGGAATACAGAAAAGGGAAATTGAGTTGGAGAGACAGGTGTAAAAAGGCAGAGAGTTTAAGAAGCAAAGGAGCGAGGAAAGAGAAGAGTAGCTACAAGGTGTGAAGCAAGATATAAAGAAAACAAGGACTTATTTAGAGATAAATTGCGGTAAAAATTTAATTGAAAAAAAGGATTCTGCAAAGGTAATATGATGTAGAGGTTGTTATATTTGTATTTAGAATATAATTAGAAAATTGTGTATACACGTAGATGATGTTGTGTGAGGAAGAAGTTTGGTCTGAATAGATAATAGAAATGGAAATGAATATGAAGGTGATGTTAGGAATTTAATTCAGAAAGGGATATGGAAGCATTTTGTAATGGATCATAATGCTTTTAAAATTGCAAGTGAAGGTGAGTGTGTGAGTGTGTGGAGGGAAGTAATCATGGAAAGTGCTTTGGAGAGCTGTTGCCTGGATGTGCATGTGTGGTAAGCTGATGTATATTGCGTAGATTCAAAATAGAAAGTGTTAAATGCGTTAAAGAAGTGTTGAGAGTGGTGAATAAGCTTTGATGAACTGGAGTTAAATTGAATTGGTTAATGAGACCGAGTGTGCTGTGTTATCTATTTATGATATGTTAGATGCTTCGTTTTTCTTGTGTTAAAATGTAGTGTCCAGCTTGTAATTGTTACTATGCAGAATCCGAATGGAAGTTTACGGTTTTATATTTAAAGTGTTATAAGTTTTAGAGGAAAGATATAAAGGCGTCATACATCCAATTAGTGATTACAGGAGGATTTTGCTTTTAAAGAAGAAAAGCGTAAATAGGAAGACTGAAATACGGACAGAAAAAAGAATTATAGAATATATATGATCTGATTTGAATGAAACAATAAAATAAAATTAAGAAAAGTTAAAGGAGAAGCCATGTAGAAAATGTAGAATGGCAAAAAGATTATGGAAATGGTATATATAAAAATGGCATGAATTTGAATTGGTGTCTGTACAAAGAGATGTAACCCAGGATCAGGCTGCTTTCAGAAAGAAGGTTTTAGATTTTTATGTTCGTGTGTGTTGTGTTTGTCTTGTTGTTTCTCAAAAACAATAAATATTTTTCCAAAAAAAAAAAAAAAGAAAGACTGGAAGCAAATGGAATAGGAATAAAAGAAAATTGGACTAGTTTAATTATATTCTACTTTCAGAGAGGACTGTTGATCCTTAAGACCAAAAAAATATACTAATCCTACCAATTTATTTGTTGTGAGAATGCTGGGGGCTTGGTTCTCAGCCTGAGCATGAGGTAACCACGTCAGAGAAGATCTCAAATTAGCCTGAGGCACCAGACATAACTGATAGGTTAAGAGAGATCAACAAGTTCTCTTAGGAGATGAACAGGGAAAGTCCTAAATCTTATCAATACTGAGCAAAACCTGCGGTCAAAGATTCTCAACAAATGCAGATCTAACTGATTCAGAACTGGTTCACCTATCATAAAAAATCCACATAGGCTGAAGCAATTGAAGACATGCGGGTCCTTCAAAACAAGGCAAAATGCCATGAAAGATTTTGCAGGTGACAACCAGCTCCTTGGAATTGCATTCAGAAGCTGGCAGGTAACTAATGCAGCTTATAAATTGCAATAATGCAATGACATAATGAGAAGCACTCATCCTTGCTTTGCTGAACTTTGAACCAGCTGTAACTTCTGGATGGTCTTTAAGGGCAGCCCCGCATAGAACACATTGCAAAAGTCTAGTCATTAGGTAAATAGAGTATGAGTGACTATCTGAGTTACTCTCAGGGAAATACTTTAATAGCTGACCAGCTACTGTAAGGCAAGATGATGAACTGAGGATGAACCAGCATGTGTACTGATGCTTTAAGAAGCTGTCTATATAAAGGAGGCCATATGAAGGCGTCTCTCTCTCTCTCTCTCTCTCTCCTCATATTCTATCTCCATTGTAGTTCTCTAGGTAGAGTTGAAGATTGATTGATTGCCTGGTATTTGCCTAACACATGTATGTATATAGAGACACTTAGACAGTTACCAACTTTATCAGTGAGGATATCCCTCCTTCTCACTAGTTCAAACAAAGGCTGTGCGACAGAATCAGAAAAACTTCTCCCCAATGCACATAGTTATATTGCTTCTGGACTGAAAGTAGTTTTAATAGAAGAGAAAGTAATTTTAATAAAAGATAATACATGAAAATAGTTCACTTGTTAAAATACCTGCATCCATATTATTTGTCTTCAGCCTTTGCTCTCAACATTCTGAGAATCACTCAATATCAAATAAATGATTTAAAGGCAATTTTAATGAAAGGCAAACTATCCTAGGAAAGATTTGGGTGGGGAGGAACATTTG
The DNA here is from genome assembly GCA_004320025.1 of Laticauda laticaudata. NCBI lineage: Eukaryota > Metazoa > Chordata > Lepidosauria > Squamata > Elapidae > Laticauda > Laticauda laticaudata. The sequence continues at coordinate 29,819 of BHFT01006301.1, forward strand.
TAGGCATAGGGATGATTGACCTCAACAGAATCCTAATATTGAAGTTAATTCATTTAATTCTTTAAGCTTCAGCTGATAACCCAATTAAAGCTGAACTACACAAACATAAGTAACCTTTTTCTGTAATGTCAACTCCATTCTTTGTACATCAGCAGTTCTTTCTATCCACTACATTTGTTCAGAGAATACTTCCTACCACAACTAAGCAGAGCAAAACTGAACTATCCAGATATTGTCAGGATGCATCTTCCAATAAAAACATAATTAACACTCTAGTTTTTATAAAGAATGGGCTTGAGAAAGGTCATCTTCCTTGAAGTCTCTATCTGCCAATATAACATAATAGTTAAAAATGCTGCAGAAGCATTTATTACCTAGCTGGTATGGGGGGAAATGAGATTAAGATAAGTGTTAATTAAGCTTGAGACAGTATCTGCAAAACATCAGAATCCTTTTTGTACATTTTCTGGTTATCAGGGAAGTAAGTCAGCTAATGAAAATGAAAAAGAGAAAGAAGACCTCCACCACCATCCAAAACTAATTGGTATCTTTTCTAAATATAACAAACATTATTGCTCTTTCCATGTGTTTGCTTTTCTCTGTCACAGTATCACGCTAGAGGCGGTTCTGAATTATTCAGTATTGCCAAGTAACTATCACCTCCAGGAAAAGAGCAACAAGATAAAGCAAAGCCTTTTACCTTAGCTCTTCAGCTTCTACCAGATGCCTAGTTGACTCAGGGTATCGATGCATATCTCGTGTCCATGACAATCTGCTCATTATATTATGGATGTGAGCATTCAATGTCCATTTTAAACCCTGATCTTTTTCTTCTCCCTTGTTAGCCATATTTTAAATACTTTATGTATGTCTCAAACACATTACTAAAGTATAGAGAATTCAGAGAAAATTTCAAGGCTTATTTAGAGAAAAAACTGGTATCTCTAAACAGAGAATCAGGAGACAGACCTGCTTAGGAAAACCACAATAACACAAGGGCAAACAATAGATACAAACTCAAAGTAAACTGCTCCAAACCCAATTGCAGAAAATACGACTTCAGCAACAGAGCGATCATTCCCTGGAACTCGCTACCAGATTCTGTTGTTACATCCTCAAACCCCCAAAACTTTAACCTTAAACTGTGTACCGTGGACTTCACTCCATTCCTAACAGTCTGTAAGGGGGTATGCATCAGCACATCAATGTGCCTATAGTCCCTATTCTACTGTTCCCATTTATTCGTACTCATTTATTATGTATATACTTATACCTGTTTAAATGTATATGTTTATATGTTATGTTCATAGTTATACTTGTTTTCTCATACTTGCTTGACAAACTAAACTAAATAAATAAACAAAACAGGAAGTCTGTCTTTGCTAGGTTGAACTTCTGGAGGTGATGACAGAGGAACAGCTAAGAGAGAACATCAAAATGTGTGGAAAACATGCATAGCATCAGTATAACTTAAAATATTTCCTCACCAACTGTATTTGCTGACCAAGGAACAACTTTTTAAAGTTGCTTGCCTCTTCAGCAATGGGAAGTGATGCAACAGAAGCAGATGTTAAAATGTCAGTGTTTTGTCTGGTCATTTTATGTCCAGATCCCATCTGGACTTAGGTGAGAGTAAAGAATGAAAACATGAACTGAAGATTATTACTCACAAAAAAGGTAAGAAGCAGAAAATATGAACTTGAAAAGTACACAAATCCCAAAATGAACAAAGAGCATTTTAAGAGAAAAGATTAGGAAAGTGATCAACTGGAAAAAGGAATCCCAAGAGTTATTTGTATAGTAGTAGTGCCCACTATAGTACCCCTAACTTCACCATAGGCTCAATGGAATAGCCACTTAACAATCAAACTTGGTGCTATTATGGGATTCAAACAGAAACCACAGTGAGATCATGTCCGAATTACAAGAAGTCTATAGACTAGCAGACTATACCAACACACACAATATATTATGGTTAAGTTGATATTGCTTACTGGCTCAATACTTACAAAATCACAGATAGGAATCTCCTGTGCTGTGAATCACTGAAACAGTTTAGTAGATTTACAAGGAGATTAAAAGCTAATTGATCTAACCAGGTTGTATTTATTCATGTATCGCTCTGTCCAAACAGGATCTGAGCTCACTAGAAGATCCTGTCCTTAAGCATGCCTCTGTAACATTAGATTGGTGCAGTAAAATGCTTGCCCTCTTTACCTTCTTCATCATCTACAGATCTTTCTGACCACAGAGCATGAATGAAGAACTCATTTTAATTGACAGTCAGCTGCAGAATAATTTGCTGTTTTCACTTCATCTATCTTCCCACTCTTGTATCCTGTCCTCTTCCGTGACAAAAGTACATAGGCAATGAGATCAAACACTTTAAAAAAGGAAATCAGTCCCAGGATTTTTTTTCTATAGCAGCAGGTCAACTCATATTTCTCATGTATTCCTTGGTAAGAACAGAATCTTTTTCTTTTGCAAAAGAACGCTGCTTGTTACCATAAAAACAAAATGTTTGCATGCTTTCCTTCCAGCTGCTGTCTCGAGACATTCATATAGTTCATTTTAAGTCACCAGGATGGCTTGATGGAGGTCATGGCTTCTCTTTAGATAAGCGTACATTCACCTGCCACAGCCACTAGTATCATCTTCTTTACTGAAAAGCTCACACATTATGAGATTCTGATTATCAAATGAGCTAACTCTAAAACTGCAAGTTGTTTACAATATCTTGTTGGGCTAGAAAATCTAATATCCACAACATTCAAGGACTCAAAGAAATGAAAATGAAAGGTCAGTATTTGGTACAATTTCTCATCAAAATATCCATGTTAGGCATCAGGTGCATGTCTATGGATATTCTCAGTCATGCAGTCTCAGTCATCATGTTGTCCCAATGGTTGAAAGAAGGGTCAAAGAGGCCATCTATGTTAAGACTGAACAACCTACTCTCAACAGAGGGGAGGCATAAGACAACTCCTATCTCCTGTTTACAAACCAGTCTTTTCAAGAAGGTTCCACACACTGTTCAGGTGACTTTAAGGGCACAGATAAACCTCCAAGTGGCCTCCACTACTCTCAGAAAGAGTGGTAATGACCAGATGATTGCAAGGAATATAAATCCTTCCATTCTCTATCTTTCAGTCAAAAGCTTTCTGAGTGAGAAAGGAAATGTCTTCAAGGAAAAACAAAGAAAGTAGTTGCTTTTTAAAAAAAAAACCTTTGGGTTTCAGGTGTATATTCTTTGCATTAAATCTGTCCTTGCCTTTCAGTCTTACCCGCTATTGCTAAACTGTTCTTTTTAGCTTTTCTGTTCAGGGCGAGAGTTAAAAGATTATTTCTAATTTTGGCCAAATAGCAATGCTTACATTGATTTCCCCCAAAGATGAAAAGTGCTGCAACCTGGATGTGCAATATTATTGCCTTGTTTGTTTTAGTTCTCATTGAAGAGAAAAGCCTCTAGATTCAGTATATCTGCCAAACACCCTCCATTAGGATGATGCCTTTTCTAATGTCAAACTGCAAATTATGAACTGTCAAGAAAGGAGTACTTTAAAAGATTAAGCAATAGGATTTTACAAAAGAAACAAGAACAGTTTATCTGGAAAGCTGCCCACAGCTCGTATGTTCAAACTGCAATCTGAACATTTCCCCCTTTGGTTTTGAATTATTTGGGATTAGAGTTTGGGAAACAACTCAATTATTCTACTCAAGCTCTTCTGAATTATTTATAGAAGCTAAATAAAGAATAAATTGGGCATGATGAACTGAAGACCTGATGGTGGAGGGAAAGTTGCATACTGGAAAACAAGCAATTTTCTCTCAATAGGAGTGTTTATTATTTTCTTCCTTCTGCAGAAATTGACAAATTATCTTTAAAGGTCTGCTGCTTAGCAACACCAGTTCCACTGATCTGCTTGAAAGATGTTAATTGCTTCTCCAAACAATGAGAACTGTTTAAAGGGAAACACCTCTCATTTAATGGCAAGCAAAATTGGTCACAGGAAAAAAAAAAAAAGGCTGATANAAGCAAAATTGGTCACAGGAAAAAAAAAAAAAGGCTGATAAGCCACTGCGTATACTCACCAAGTAATAATCTGTCTAAAGTGCTCAGATTTCACTAAGGTGCAAGAAAGTATAATTACCTACATTTATAAAACACAGAAAATGTCTTGGTATGGAACCTGATTTAGTTTGCTTAGATTTTTCCAGCCATTAGGTGAGAGACAAACTACTTTAACCATACCAGTGAGAGGGCATTCTAATGAAGATTTGGGAACAGAGTTTATTCTGCCATTCAGCATGATGAAGCAATCAGCTTTAAGAAGAAATACAAGGGGAAGAAGAGTTAGAAAGTAGGAAGTTTCTCTGAAAGGAAGACTAAAAAGGTGGAAGGAGTGCTTTCCCTCTAGCAGTAATATCACAAAATATTACTTCATTGTGTTTGACTTTCCACAGGTATATTTAAGGCTAAGTATGTAAGTGGTAAATTACTTCTAAGTGAGCACCAAAATGTGAATTCTGCCAGATAAGGAGCCAAAATAAGGCAGGAAGAAGTTGTGGGGGTTGGGGGAGGTCCTTGACTCTAGCAGAAGTATAAACTCTTGATAGCAACAAGCAAATTAACCCTAAAACAGGGCTGCTGTGTCATGTGCTGGCCATGCCTACCCTCAGTTTAGCGAAGGGGGAAAAGTTGCGACATATCATGTGACGACAACATGTTGTCATGAGTTTACCATCCCTGCCCTAAAACAACTCACAAGAAAAATACATTCAACATTATAAAATTAATTAAAATTATTAAAATTAAATTATTAAATAAAATTATTATAAAATTAAATTATAAAAGTACACTCAACATGATAAAATTAAGTAGTGACAGAATATGAGTGTAGCAGCTGGAAAATAATAATTTTAAAAATGGAATAGAAGAGATAAATGTCAAGATGGACACTTTGCTTGAAGATAATGCCATGTCCCACTTGTTTCTACTGATTTTCAAGAGAAGATAGACGTAACATTTATTTAGTTCCAGTGAGTACAAATAATTGTTATTCCAGGAACACGCTTCTGCAGGATTTTGTCAAACTTTATCTGGATCAGGTGTTTTCCACAAACAACTAAATTACCAATGGGTTGCATGTGCTCTTCATTTGCTTGCAAAATCAAGTTCAGAATTTCCCTTGCCCAAATGCTTCCTGCTCCCAGGGAGATACAGCTAACACTGGGATCTGCCAAGCCTAGTTAAGACTCCCTGCATTTGAAAGTTCAAGCAGTGTTGAGGTGATGGCCTGGCAATACTTCCTTCTGAGAGGTTGGTTCTGCCCAACTCTCTCTATAAGATGATAAATGCCATCATTAAAAATCAACCGAAGTATATGTAATTTGCTCTACTCCATGCTCCTGAGAGAAGCAGAGGATAAATTGAACAACCACAACTGCATTTCAATATGCTATTTGCAAATTTCTGACTGATGGTCTACCCTAGAAAGTGGCATGTTATAAAATGTAACTGAAGAATTAACAGCTACAATCTTCCTAACCCATGGGTGCTTTCTGTATTAAAAGCAGACTGAAAAGTACATTGGTTGGTCATCAAGGCTGATGTTCTGCACTCAAGCCTTTCAGTTGCCAAAGGCAGGACAGCTCATGAAAATTAACATTTCAAAACTGTATCTTCTGAATAATCCTGAGTTGGAAAGGGCATTGGTACTTACCTGATTCGCCCATTCTCAGTGAGCTGCGACGAGTATCCAGAGAGTGGGAGGTGCTTAGTCTCTCCTTAAATAGGCTGGGATTAATTGATGGGACGCTGTTGCTCCTCCCTGGGTTCTCCCTAGCATCCCCCAGTTTTGGCGAGGATGAGGTGATGCAACCCCCGCCATCTCCATTGTCATGCTTTTTGTTGTTTGTTACATATATCCAGATTTATTGTTGAGCAGAACAGGATCCCTCCAGATAGATATTGGGTGGGGCTGGATGCTCATCGCAGCTCACTGAGGACAGGTGTATCAGGTATCAATGCCCTTTCTCCATTGAGCTGCTCCGAGCATCCAGAGAGTGGGACTTACCAAAGCTTGGCTTGTCCTATGGGAGGGTCTCTGTCTGTGTTGGAACCGCCTCACTGTCCGAGTGGACTCATTGTAATACCCTCCTACCAAAGGAGACCTCAGCAGAAGCAAATACATCAATTTTGTAATGTCTAATGAAAGGTGAGGGGAGACCCATGTCTACATGGGCCACTCTACAGATTTCTGTTATAAGAGCTTGCGTAGTCCAGGCCGCTGAAGTTGCCGCACTCCTTGTTGAATGCTCCGTGATGCCTCTAGACACCATTAATGATTGAGTCTTGTACGTCTTGGATATTGTGGCCTTCAGCCATCTGCCTATGGTTGGAGATACCTTCTGTCCCTGAGTAGTTGGCTGAAAGGGTACAAAAAGGGCTTGTGTCTTCCTGAAAGGAGCCATTCGGTGTAGGTATGTATGGAGAGCTCTGCGGACATCCAGTTGGTACCATTGATGCTCTAGAGCCTGAGAAGGTCTGGGGCAAAAATTTGGGAGGATCAGTTCCTGTGTCCTGTGGAAGGTTGAATTGACTTTTGGTGTGAACGTGAGATCTGGTCAAAGAACCACTCTGTCAGAATGGAAGATACAAAGGTCCTTGCGGGCCAATAAAGCTGCTATTTCAGAGATACATCGTGCTGATGTTATAACTACGAGGAACACTATCTTGTATGTAAGAAAATGGAGACTAGTAGTTCTCAGAGGTTCAAATGGGACTCCTAGTTGAGTGCTGTGAGTACCTTATTAAGGTCCCAGGTAGGGTAATGATGTATCATTGGTGGACATAAATTCGTGGCACCTCTAAGAAAACTCTTTATCTGTGGGTGATGGGAGATGGATGCTAAACCTTCCCACCTCACCACCGAGGCAATAGCCACCACCTGTCATCTTAAAGTATTTGGAGAGAGACCCGTCTAGATCATCTTGAAGAAACTCTAAAACTTGTGCCACTGATGGCGAAAATGGGTCTACCTTGGATTTGATGCACCATTTATAGAAGATAGTCCACATGTCATTATATATATATGGCTCGTAGAAGGATGCCAAGCCACTTGAATAGTGTTGATCACCCAGGTTGAGAAATTCTCCTGACTTAAATGTCTCCGCTCAACCTCCAAGTAGCTAATTGTAACCATTGGGGGTCTGGGTGTTGGATTGGTCCCTGAGTGAGCCGAATTTTGTGCGGTGGAATTTTCTATGGTTCTTCTATGGATAGGCCCCTGAGATCCGCAACCATGGCCTCCTAGGCCAGTGCCACCAAGATCAGTTCTGCTTTCTCGTCTAACAGCTTCTGTATCACCTTGGGTATCAGTGGGAGAGGTGGGAAGGCGCAGAGGAGTCCCTGGGACCACTGGCAATGGAGGGCGTTGAAGTTCTCCACCCCGAGATGGGTATCTTGAAATGAATCTGGGGAGCTGCGGGTTTAGGGGAGAAGCGAACAGATCTATAACCGGCAATCCGAACCTCTGAATTGTCTCCTGAAACAGATCCGGGTTTAGGCGTCATTCTGATTGATCGACTGTGGTTCTGCTCAACCAGTCTGCCTGTGTGTTTGTCGGTCCTGAAATGTGTTCCGCTGTGATGGGGTCCAAGTTCCTTTCTGCCCAATAGCACAGTCTCTCTGCTTCCTCCATGAGTTGTTTTAAGTGTGTACCCCCTTGTCTGTTGATGTGTGCTTTTGTTGTGATGTTGTCTGTAAGTATGAGGACGTTTCTCATTCAGATATGAGGAAGGACTCTGCGAAGGGCCAGGTGGACTGCTCTAAGCTCCAACCAATTTATGCTGTTCAATTGTTCTGCTGCTGATCAACGTCCTTGTGCTGAAATGGGGGACTGGGTGTGCCCCCCATCCAAACAGACTGGCATTCGTGGTGATGGTGAGTCTGTGGGGCTCCTTCACCGGACAACCTTTGTTGATGGTCGGAATGGTCCAGTGTAGAGAAAGTAGGACTTTTGTTGGAACAAATACTTGGATCTTGGAGTTGCTTTGCCCTGATCTTTGGTAGGTAAGCAAGAACCATTGGAGTCATCTAGCATGGAACCGGGCCCAAGGAATAACAGAAATACAGGGAAATCATTTTTCCCAGTAATTTTGACAAATCGGCCAGAGGAACTGGTTTCAAGGTTCTGATAGTTTGAGTTAAGTTCTTGATGCTCTCCTGCCTCTCATGTGATAGAAACACGAAACACTCGCCCCTTAACTGTGTCTATTATCGAACCCAGGCAAAATAAAAAGGTCTTTGCCCAATTAATGGAGAAACCATGTTGTTGAAGGGTTAACAACGTAATTTGCGTATCCACTTCTGCCTGTCTGGGTGAGGAAGATAATATCAAAATGTCATCCAGGTAGCACTGGAGTCTGACAGAAATGCCCCGCAAGTGTGCAGATAGGGACTCCAGAACCTTTGTAAAGGTCCTTGGGGCAGATGACAACCCAAAGGGCAGAGCGACATATTCAAAATGTTGATTGTTATAGCAGAATCTAAGAAATTTGGAGTGAGAAGGTCTAATTGATATGTGTAAGTAGGCCTCTGTCAGATTGATGGAAGATAAAAAGTCACCCTCCCTTATGCCAAGCAGGATGGATTGCAATGTATTCATTTTAAATTTTCGATTGACTAGAGTATGGTTGAGTCGTTTTAAATCTAGAATTGCCCTCCATCCCCCCGAACTCTTAGAGACTACAAAAAGAAGAGAGTAGAATCTCTGGCCTTGCTGACCCTGGGCTACTGGTTGGATGGCCTTAATTTCCAGTAAGTGAGTGATCGCTGTCTTCATCAGGCGCCATTTAATAGGGTCCCTGGAGAGAGGAGATTGCATAAAATAGTTTGGGAGTGTGGAGTGAAACTCTACAGCCAGGCCAAATCTGATGGTGTCACGAACCCAGGGATCTGATGTGGAGGACTCCCAATGGTCTTCAAAAAATCTTATTCATCCCCCAATGAGAGCAAGTTCCCTGGAACTATCTTGGACAACGGAAACCTCTGTTTCCAGTTCCTCTAAAAGGTCTTTTCCCTTGTCCTCCCCTATGAGGTCTGTCGCTGAATTCCAGTCTATTGTACTGTGGGGTGCCCCTATACCCTGGTCCCCTCTGGAATCTAGTGGAGAATGGACCTTGATAACAGGGGCAAAAGGAGCCTCTCCGAAAGGGCTAAGTCCTGGTGTCTGAGCAATGGAGGGGGGGAGGGGAGAATCTTCTTCTTGCTTCTGGTTTCAATTAGCAGCAAATCTAAGGCATGGCCAAACAATTTATCACCCAAAATTGGGGAAGAAGCAAGTTTCCATTTGTGTTTGGAGTCAGCTTGCCAATGTCTAAGCCAAAGTAATCGTCATGCCGTAATCTGTGATGCTATGGCTCGAGCTGAAAATTTGACTGAATTAAATGTAGCATCACAGAATACTCTGCAGCTGCAATTAGTTTGGCAATGTCTTGATGCGCCCTAATGTTAGAATTTGGTATGGTGTCCCTCAGATGACTCCGTCACCTGAGGGAGGTCCTAGTAAAGAAGGATGCTGCTGTAGCTATCCTTATGGCCCATGCAACAGATTGATGTGCTTTTTTGAGTGCGATCTCGACCCTCTTCTCCTCTGGTTTAAGAGCATCCTCCGCCTCAGTGGGAATAATGGAGGATAATGCCAAAGCCAGAACAGGCTCATTTACCTCAGGACTAGTCAGGGAATCGGAAAAGTCTGAAGCCAAATTAAAGAATTTTTTCTTGAAGCTTGTGGTGGGGGTACAGTGCTGCTGAACTCCACTGTTTCCGCGTCAGATCTGAAAATATTTGTGGAACTGGCATAACCTCGACGTCATTAATGGGTTGAGAGAAAATTAGATCTTCCGATTGCTCTTGAGATTCTTGTTGTTGGACAGAGGGAGACTTATCAAGACGAGCTGTGATTTTTTGCCTTAAATAGGAGATTTGAAAAGTTGTGAGTGAAACAGACCCATAAAAGTAGGTTGGTCAGACTTGATGTCACCATCTAACATGGCTCTTTCTGGGGGCTCTGCCCCCAGGGGGGCTTTACTGTCTTGAAGTGAGACTGCATCTACTTGTTCCATTTGATCATCTCCTTCTCCCTCCTCCTGAACATCTTGTGAATGTATATGGGAAATCAAGGAAGGCTCCCCTTGGGGAGGTATCTGAGGATAATGCAGGTCAGTTCTGCATAGAGATCTGATTGCGAATCACAGTCCGATGCTGGGATCTGTCTGGCCATGAGGGATTGTTGCAACCCCGCTGCAATTCCTCTGCAGATTACCAACCACATCCATGCTTTCATTGTTTCTGGGACCTCATCTGGAAGGAACTTCTCTCTTAACTGGCCGCCATAGGGGTGAAGGTTGCTTCAGGGGCTCATCTCAAAGTTTGTGCACTTGATGTTATGGTACCAGGTGTTCGAGATGGCAAGGACAAATCTAAGGGTATGGGGTGCATTGAATCGGAGGTTGTGGAATTGGAGTGGGAGGCTGGGAAATCCTCCCAACCCCCCTTCTGTGCCTTTCAATTTGCTTTTCCAATGCTTTTTGGCATCAAGTGGCATCCTTCTCTGCGGCCTTTGAAGGACCCTTAGCTCTTTTAGACTTGTCTTGGGTCCATGCCTTGGCTCCACCTCTGCTTACCATTGCAATCCTCTAAAGCACCTCAGTGATATGAGGTGACTTTATAAATATACATATAAATATGACTCTGTATAGATCTCTCTCTCTCTTTCTGTGTGTGTGTATATATATATATATATGTATGTATGTATGTATGTATGTATGTGTGTGTGTGTGTGTGTGCTGTTCAGCTATTATCGACACATCATCTGTAGTGCTTTTAAAGTTGTACAACGTTTCAAGCAGAATCTCATCTGCCCCATCATCAAGGCTTCTCCTATTGAGTTTGTATGTGGGTTCAAGGGGTTCTGCACAGCCGTTGGTTTTTAAATTTGAGGCTAGCCGTATTGTTGTGGCCATGCAGAGAATGTTTTTTTCTACATCCTGATTGGTTGGGAAGTCTTCGGTGTCTGTGTTTTTGGATCTTGGGAGTTTTGACTTTGATTGGTGTTTCTGAGTTTCTTCTTGTCTGTTTTGTGGCTTTGATTGGCTGGCAACCCACTCGGAAGTGCTTCGCTGTATTGGAGGGCTTCTCAGTGCAAAGCTTGGCTTCCCGTGAGTATAACGGATGGCTACTTATCTATTAGAAGCTTCGGTTTCATCCTGGTGCTGGTGGGGCGCCTGGTTTGAGGGCTTGTGGGTGATGCAGTTGAGTGGGGGGCTATTTCTAGCGAGTGGGAGTCTGTGTTTGGCAGGTGGCCGGCAAGGTGTAGTTGCCTGTGGCTTGTTGTGTGGAGAAGATCTTTCTATTTTGGAGAGTGGGCTGTACGTCGGCTCAAATGATTGACAGTTACTGCGTGGGGGAATCATCTCTTCTTGTTCATTGCGTTTCAATAGGTCTTTTTTTCAAATCATCTATGGCTTCTCTGATGATTCTGTGGAGCTGGGGTTTTTCTATAGGTGCGTCGGGCTTTGTGCCATTGAAGTTGATGTTGTGGACCCTGTGGTTTTACATGTGTTGGACTCAGCTGAAGGAGGTGGTGTTCCAGCTTTTTTCTGGCACATTTTTTGGTGTTCATGCCAGGAAAGGCGCGGAGGTTATCTTCTAGTCTGTGGGATGTTCCACTGTTCATTGCGAATGTTGGGCACCATGCTGTAGCCAGGCCATGCATGCATCAGGAAAATTTCATATAATGGCCTCTGGTGGTTTTGCCAAGGTTCAAAATAATATGTCTTTGGGGTTTTTAAGAATGGGCTGCTATTTTTTTTGTCTGTTTTGTGCAAGGCAAGTCTGGATGTGATGCTCGTTGTAGTGATCTCTTAACAGATTTTGGTCTGTAGTAGCGCTGGTCTTAATGTAGGGAGGACAGCTGTTTCGCATAGGTCCTGTTGATCTTCTAGTTGGTAAGTATGTGTCTTGTTTGTGGGTTTTTGTGGATCAAGCAAACTGGTGATTTTGTTTTAATGTAGGAAGCCGTTGCCATGTCAATACTTTAAGTCCGGGTGCAATAGTTCAGTCTCATTTATATTCTTGTTTGTCTGGCCAGGCGTTTGGTTCTGGTAATTAGTAGTTTTTAGCCAACGGAATTTATCTTGCTGGGCTGGTGTGAGATGGGATTGGGCCGTTTGAGGTAGCAGATGATGTGTGTTTTCTTCTGTATACAGGTGTGTCCGCAGTGTGCCATCTGCTTCTTTTGTAGATTAGTAAATCTAGAAATGGTGGTTGTTTGTTTATTTCCATTTCCATGGTGAACTTGAATTTTGGGGTGTGTGCTGTTTTAGGTGTGTTAGGAAATGTTTAGGTTTTCTTTCCGATGGGGCCAAATCAACAAATGTGTCATGCGATGTATCTTAGCCATAGTTTGGGTTTGTGGGTGGCATTAGCCACAGGGCTCTGGATTCAAATTCTTCCATGAACAGCTTTTTGCCATGATGGGTGAAGTGGTGACCAATAGGGGTCTCCTTCCAATTTGCTTGTATTTTGTCCTTTGTATATGAAATATGTGTTGTTAGTGGCGAGTGTTCTTTTAGTTTCCCATTGAGGTGTTTTAGCTGGTTGGTAATTTATTTTTGATGATTTCAAGAGTTTCCTTTTATCGGGACTTTTGAGATGACATAAGTGAAACACACGTCCGATAACTTACTCAAACGATCTTTTGTGTTCCAACGTGTAAATCTTTTCGAATATCATTTCATAACGAAGTGGTGATGCACGTTTTTCTTACATAGTGAAAAGCTGCGGTTCAGCAATGGCGGCTGAGTTGTTTTTGGCTAAGTGTTTAGCTAGGTTCTGTAGTTTTTAAAAATAAAGTTTTTTTGTAGTGTTTTTTAAACCACTTAGCAACAACAAGCAGCATGCACATGTACCAAGCACATGGTAATGGCAAGGTCACCTCAAGAAATCTGGGCAGCCCGCGTCAAAGCTGCACTGACTGGGAGATTTGTACGTCCATGGGCCAAGTGCAGTTTCCTTGGAGGGTGAGATCCGCCACCCGAGAGCGAGCCCCTTTTGACACCCCTCTCCCTCAGACAGCCCACAGACAGCCAGTCCTCTTCCAAGCCAGGAGCCAGCTGCCCTGTCCAGGCAGGTGTTTCAAGAGGGCCCACGACAAAGACCCCGACAGCTTTTTGCACTACCATGCTGGAGGACTTGGAGGATAACGCCCTGCATCACAAATGGAGGAAGCAGCAGCAGCCACCAGAGCCAATGCACCCCACCCCCGCAGCTCGCACAGGATGCAGGCCAGAGAGGTAGATTGGAGGGCCAGAGCCACACTGTTCCTATTGGAGATCAGGGACACAATGAAGACCAGCAGCAGACTGCTCTGTCAGCTGGTCCACTTGGACAGAGGATCCTCCAGCCAGCCACAACTTCATCACCTACATGAGCCACACCTTGAGGGATATGCCCGAGGCCCAGTACCAGTGATGAAAGGAAAAAGATCAGCAGCAGCTCTGCAATAACCCTCAGGCCCAGCTGAAGCTGCACATCCGAGCCCAGTCGCAAGGTCTGGTCCTCCACCCGCAGGCGATGTCACAGCTCTTCCACGGCTTTCAAACAGCCCCTCACCTACCAAAGGCCTATGACTACCAGGACTTCCCACAGCCCAAAACCGACCTTCCATCCAGGCCCAGGTTCATCGCAGCCACAGACACCACACCTCGCCAGGCTGCACGACCAGAAAACGAATAGGCCCCACTACACTCCTTCTTCCTCCACCCCAACAAGCCTAAGCCGCGTCAACGGACAATCTGTCATCAGTATTTGGGCCTGACAATCTCAAGTCCTTGGACTGAAGGGCTTCTCACCTAACGGAACTGAAGTCAGGCTGCTCGGACAGCTTCCTGAATCATCAAGAAACACCATCCCCTGTTATACCCTCAGGGCCAAGCACCAATGTTGCCTCAGACCAGCACTTCACGCCAACAGCCACCTACCAGCAATCCCTGCCTGCTTAACAGCTGAACCAAATGGACATGAGTCCAGAGTGACTGAGATAGTGTCAGAGAACTCGAGTTGTTTACTTGTTAAAGTTTATCTTTGCTTAAGACACTTTATCTTGGGTCATTTTTGCTTTTTTTATAAAGTCTTACGTTTAGCGCTTAAGAAAGTTAATAAGGTTATCTTGCTTAAGTCACTTGGTTTGATTTTTTTACCATTAATAAAGTGTTGGTGAAAACTTTTAAAAAAAAGGTGAAGCCTTTGCAATGCCTTGTGGGATAGATAAGGATAGTTGTTGGGATAGATAAACTTCCAGCGCAAGCATAGTGGGACTGTGTGGCTAAAAGCACAACTACAAATGACGGCGGGATAATACGCTGAAATGAAGCTTGAAAGCAGCATTCATGTAACTACCTGTGAAACTTTTAAGAAACAAGTATGCAGACCTCTATGGGAAGAAATAAATTTAAGCCAGATCAAGACCAAAAAAAAAAAAAAAAAAAAAAAAAAAAAAAAAAAAAAAAAAAAACTATGAGAAGCTGAAGTTAAAAAGAGCTAGGAATATTATGTGACCTGAAATTCCTACGGTAGCTGGGCAGAGACAACAATGCAACACCCAACCGCTTCAAAAATTAACATTTCATCAAGCAGCACAGGCAGCTACTAAACATATTCTGAAAAGAACTGAAATGGCTCTACTCAAGGAACGAAGGTCCACAGTAAGAGATTCCAATTGTATGCAAGTTAAACAAAGATTTGCTAACATTACACCTGGAACTGGAGCAGCAATCCACCCTCTAACTTTTGGGATAAGATTTAAAACACTTACACTTGGAGAGGCTGAAACTCAAAACCAACTTACAAAAATGAAAAAACTCTTGAAGAAACTAAAAAAATTAGAACATGACAGAAAGCCCCCAACACTCACAATACCTGAAACAATTAGTATAAATAATGTTTCCAACAGAGAACTCAAAACCAAAAGAGAAAGCGGATGTCCTAAATCAAAGGATTCAATTTATGCTAATAGCAACGCAAAAAAAATCGCCCAGCAGAATCCTATATGTGCAGTGGAATCCCCGCTGAAGCTAAATTAAATACAGAGAAGCTGGCCAGAAATAAGACACCAAGGTTACCACATCGCTAATGCACAAGCAACCAACCGCCAAAGCCACTTCCACAGAAGAACTCAAAGTGCTACAAGCCCTAAAAAAATGATAACAGCATAATCATACTTTCAAGCAGACAAAGGGAATGCCACAGTAGTAATGGATAGAAAGACTACGAAACAAAATTGACAGACTACTCCAGACTCCACATACAAACCTTATAATAACGGATCCAACCCACATATGCTGGAGAAAAATTAACGCAAGAAGAAAATTATAACCAGCCACATAAAAGCAAAGAAAAAAAAAAAATCCCAACCCAAAAGAAAAAACACGATCAATCCCAAGAAGAAAAAATCTTAGTTTGGCCCCAAACTAATATACAGGCCTCCAAAAATACACAAAGAAGGCATTACCTCTCAAGAACCCATAGTCAGCTGCCAAAGGAGCACACTCTAAACTGCTCAAACACTTAGCAAAACAAACTACAGCCCCATGCTTGAAACCCGCACCTTCGTATGTAAAACTCATACCACTTCTTCGAAATGAATCAAAGATCTACACGTGGAACAAGAAAGATCTGTTGTAAGTTTCGATGTAGTTTCACTATTCACTCAAGTCCCGATAAAAGAAACTCTTGAAATCATCAAAAAATAAATACCAACGCAGCGAAACACCTCATGGAACTAACAGAAACAATGCTTAACTAACACATATGTTCATAATACAAAGGAAACAAAAGATATAACAAATTGAAGGCAGCCGCCTATGGATCACCACTGTCACCATCATGCAAACCTGTTGCATGGGAGAATTCAAATCCAGAGCCCTGCTAATGCCACCCACAAACCCAAACTATGGCTAAAATACATCGATGACACATTTGTAATTTGGCCTATGGAAAAGTAAAACCTGAACAATTTCCTAACACACTAAACCAGCACACACCCCAAAAAATCAAGTTCACCATAAGAAATGGAAATAACAAACAGCTACATTTTCCGAGATTTTTGTAGCTATCTACAAAAGAACAGATTTGGCTAACACTGGGAACACCGTAATACCAGAAGAAAACACACACCAAACGCAACTTCAACGCCCAAGTATCCCCCACCACCGCAGCCACAGATAAACTGCCCGTGGCCGCAAACACTAATCGCCAGAACGCAAACCCTGGCAGACAAGACACATATAAAGACTGAAACTATGGCACCTAAATTAAAGTACTGAAGAGCCAACAGATTCCACAAGAGCAATCACCAGCTTGATCCACACAAAACACAACTAAAGACATAATAGAGACGGCTAGAAATGAACAGACCTATGGAACAGCTGCCCTCCCTAACATAGAGGTAGTACAGACAAATCTGTAAAGATACTTACAGCATCACATCAAGCTGCCTTCAAAAACACGACAAAAAATAAGCAGCCCATCCTTAGAAACCCAAAGATAAAATTGACGCTGGAAACCAAGGCATATACGAAGTCCCTGTGCTTCAATGCCCGGCCACATACTTTGGGACAGACCAATAGAAGAATAAGTACCCGCCTGGAATTGAAACACAAAAATGCAGTAAAAAAGCTGGAACACACCTCCTCACTAAGTCCAACACATGAAAGCCACAGGTCTAGACAGGTCATAACATCAACTTCAATGGCACCAAAACCCTAGCCACTATAGAAAACTCCAGCCACAGAATCATCAGAGAGGCCATAGAGATTGAAAAAAGACCTGAAAGCATGTCAGGTTGCATGGGTGTCAGTTTGCTTCTTGTATGGGTCAGAGGGGTTTGAACCCACCATGAAGATGTGGCACGACCACGAACACTAAGCCAAGCAACAAGATCACAGCTCACCAGCTCAAATCCCCCAGGAACTAAGACTAACCTGAGTACAACCAAGCCCCCACCAAAGCAGAACANACAAAAAAAGCCACAAAACAGACAGAAGATATTAGAAACACCAACCAAGCAGAACACAGCAAACTCAAAGACCAATAAACACAGACTAACATTCCCAACCAATCAGAATGAAGAAAAAAAAACATTCTGGCACAGCGTAGGCTAGCCTCAAATTTAAAACTGAAATGGCTGTGATAGCCTGACTCACAGACGGACACCATACAGAAGCTTGATGTTGGTAGATGAGATTCTGCCGAAACATTGCTACAACTTTAAAAGCACAACTACAATGACGTGGGATAATACCCGTACGAAGCTGAACAGCATACATGTAAGTACCCGCAAAAACTTAAGAAAACAAATATATATATATTTGTTCCGGGACAGGGAACCCACTCGATACTCACTCCCCCTTTTTTATTATTATTATACAATATCTAGGATTGAGGCTTTTCTATTATTATAATCATAATCAGTAATATTAATATTGTTTGTATATATTATGTATCTAATAAATTGAAGAAAAAAAACTTAATGCCTTAATATACTGAGAAGATCAAACAAGCCAAATTTGAGAACGCTAAAAGATAGGGCAATTAGCTACAAATAATAGGCCCTCAACAGCCATCCCCACAGGCCTCAGGCCTTGGTACAGGCTGTTTGTGCTATGATTGTTTATATAAACAGTTGTTTCAACTGTGAGGGCAGCCAACAAATACTAATGAGTTAATCTCCTAAACTGGAGCTAAAGGGAGTAGAATTTTGGAGAGAAATTTTTAGAAAGCCAATCTCTATATGAAGAATCTATTCACCTCAATTTGTTCCTGCTCCAACCAAGGAAAGCTGCCTATCACATCAAAGGCTGAGCTAAAACTGGGGGACGCTAGGGAGGAGCCAGGGAGGAGCAACAGCATGCTATCAATTAAGCCCAGCCTATCCGAGAAGAGACTAAGCACCTCCCACTCTCTGGATACTCGGAGCAGCTCAATGGAGAAGAGGTCATCAAGCCAACACCTGGTCAGTACAGGAATCACACTTCTCCATTTGAACATGTCCAAATAGGGACTCATCATTTTCCTTGGTCATTGGTTGCAGCACTTTGAAACTGCTCTTATTTGTTAGGCTCCCCTCCCCCCCACAATGTTCAATTGGTAACTGCCTTCCTATATCATTTCATCCAGTTCTTAAAAGTGGATAAATACAACCTCAGATGAACAACAACACATGATATATTATACCATCCTTTATTTTACAAATAGAAAGCCAAAATTTAGAAGGCAAAGAGGGCCTTTTTACAAATGTATCTTGTGCATCAGTTGCACCCAACCTTGGACTGGGAGGCTCTGCTCACAGTCATCCATGCCTTGGCCACTTCTCATTTAGGTTACTGCAGTGCACTGTAAATGGGACTGCAAGCAATAAATGGTTCATAATGCAGAGATATGAATAATTATGAACATCCCTCGGAAAGAAATAATGCCACGACTTCATTGGATGTTCCATAAGCTCCCAAGATCAATTCAAGTGCTAGTGATCACCTATAAGCCATTTCATACAGCACAGAATCAGGATATTTTTGTATCACCTATAATCTGTTTATCCCATGAGGCCCAGCAGGCAGACACACTTTGGATCCTTTTTTGGAAAAGATGTCACCTGCAGAGATCCAAGAGGCATGCTTTCTCTGTTGTAGTGCCTGCCCTGTGTATCATGGCTTTCATGGTTTGAATGACCTCAATTCTATTGACTTCCTAAAAGGTCCTAAAAACACAGCTTTTTTTCTAGTTATTGGATCAGAATGTGGGATAAGCCTATCCAGAATGTCTTTGATGAAAAGTCTTCTACGGAAGATATATGTGGGAGATTAAACACTTTCAAATGGTACATTTCCCAGAGTTGCTTTGAAAATTGGGCAACCATATAAATAAAGTAAAATAAATAAAAATCATAACCAATACATGTACGGTATGGCCTTGGCCAGCACTTCCTTCTACAAAGAAAATCTAAATAAATACTTGACAAAAGATTAACACTAACAAACCAACTTTTTGTCTAAAAATACCAACCATGAAAATGTTATCATCATTCTTGATACCTCTGTGAAAAACCAACACAAGTAATTTGTGATATTCACTGGCTATCATTCTACTATTACTGATTCAGAACCATGTTATAAATTCATACATTTCTTATCTTTAGCATTAACAGTAAACAGACAAACAATACCACTTTCCAGCTTTAATATATAAATCAACATTCTCCCTTCACACTGAAATTGTTGTAAGAACCATCAAGGAAACTTTGTATTTCAGGTATCAGTACTGCTCAAAGATCCATTTGATAAAAACTTTTCATTTCCATTCACTTGATATCTGATTAAATGTAAAGATGACCAGAAATCAAATTCTTCTGTGGCTCTATCCTCCCAGTAAATTAGAGGTTATAAAAATATAAAAAATATTATGTTTGTTAGAATGCTCTTCTTTCCAGTTCACTTGTATCAGTTGACATGGAAAAGGAAATCAGAACAGCTAAATTCAAAGAAAGTTAGTTACTGATTTTGGTAATAGCAGATTGTCTCAAAGGATTGCCAAACTTTGCAAAACTGTTTGTAGTGTTTGTTTTTAATTTTGTCCTCAGCTACTTTTAAAAGTAAATTTGCCCTCAGCTAGTTGTAAATTTGCTGAAGGAAAATTTTTGAGTAGTGTTGCCAAATCAAGTACCTTCTGATATTTTGGACAACAGCATTCACTATGTCCAGTCAGCACGGACACTGGCAGTGCTTGATGATAGAGCTACTGCAGAAGACATCTGGAGATGATCTTGGGAAATGTTGATCTTGGAACAAACTGGGCAATTAACTCAATCTTAACTTAACTTGCCTCTTTATAAAAGGCCAATATTTCTTTTTACACATGTCAAACCTTCCAAGTTCATGCTTAGCACTGCTTTTGACACTGTATCAGGCACATTTGCATAAATTTGCATAATACAAATACTTTAACGGATGTTTAACATCTCCATAAAAGAACACTCTGACATTGATGTAGGCTGGGTGATGCTTACCTGAGCTCATTTAATGAATTGGAGCAATGGATTATACTTGGTTTATGTTTTGCAAAAAAGTAATAAAATATGTCAGTATTTGTAAGTCAAAATCTGATGCTGAAGCAGGTAAATCACAACTTTTATTTCAGAGTAGGTTCAACTGAAAATCAGCTAGATTCAGTGTTGAGTGGACAAAAAGACAGTTATATAAATGTCATGTATATCTACATCTGAGAAAATCCACATGAACTATCTTGCTTCAGAAAGAAGCATTTCTGTGATAAATATTTAAGTATGGGTATTCCTTGAACTCTAACAGCAATTAGGATTGGGACTGCTATTGCTAAGAATATAAAGTGCAATCCCAGGATGGTCGTGACAGTCAGATGTGTAGGCCATTAAGTGGGAAGCAGAGGAAATCTCAGATAAGGAATGCCAGGGTGCCACAGAAGGGTAGGGAAGCCTTGGGAGGGACAGCACAACTCATGCACAAATTGGGGAAGGGAGTACTGCACAGCAACACAAATGCAGGAAGGGCAGGGAGGAAGAAGGTTGCAGTGCAAGTGAGGAAAGGAGTGCATGGTGTGAGCAAAGGGAGGTACAGTGTACGCGTATTTACAAGCAAAGAAGTTAAGTGTGAAGAGTGTGAGTACAAAAAGGTTGAAGGAGAGTCACTAGAAATTTCCTTGCCAGCTTCTCCATTGACTTTGTTTGTTGGCAGTCAGAAGAGAAGGTTGCAAATAGTGATGAGATGATGGCAGGATTTTGCAACCAGTTGTAAGTGTGCACTGGCTGCCAAGTGCTCAGATTTTCATGTGACCATGGAGGTGTATAAAAGCAGCAACTTCAAAGATGTGCCATAAGTCCTTTCATTTAGCATCACTGTAAATTCAAAACTGTAGCTGAACGAATGGATGTGAGGTAAGGACTACCTGTATTTCAAAATGAAACATCTGTAAACAAACAACCAAGCTCATGGAACACCAAGAACTCCACAGTTCAATCCTGAATTACAGATAGTGTCTTCTATTACAAGTTTCAAAATTCTGTGTAGCTTTTCCAAAAGTTGATTTGGAACTTTTGAGAAGATTATTTGGAAAGGAATAAGGAAGTGGGACTTGCAGAAAACCCTCCACTCCACTCTCCATCCCCTTCCGGGCCACATGCTATTGCTGGAAAGTCCATAGCAGAAAAAGGAAACTGTCTGGATTTCAGCCAGGGACTTTTACATAGTATTTCATTTTTCATTTCATGATTCCAGACATCTTACTTCAAAACACTGATGCATTTATGTGACAGTGTCAACATCATTGTTTTTTGTTTTTTAACAAGCTAGCCTTGGCTCATCCTTGCTTTAATGGCTGTAGTTTATCTTC
Organism: Laticauda laticaudata; assembly: GCA_004320025.1. Lineage (NCBI taxonomy): Eukaryota > Metazoa > Chordata > Lepidosauria > Squamata > Elapidae > Laticauda > Laticauda laticaudata. The sequence continues at coordinate 51,303 of BHFT01006301.1, forward strand.
CTGTTAAGCCATAAACTGTACTTAAAATTGGAATCATCAATCCTAGTTTAAAGTAGATTATGCTCCTAATTTCTTTGAGAAAAGGTAAAGGAACATTGTGGATTTAGTGCATTGTGGATTTAAATATTTTAAAATTGTTAACTGGCTTGTGTAGACATTAAGGTGAAACACACATTTTAAAAAAACTTTTGTTATATTACAGCTTCTTAAGCCTGCTTTAGGATTACCCACAATTGTCACCAATGCCTTACATAGGAGATACTGTTTAAATGTGTGCATTTAAACAGAAACATGTACTTGTTGTATTATTAACTATAAATCTTCTACTGACTTCTATCATTCATCTCTCCCTTTTGCTATTTTCATCCTAAACTCTCTCATCATCTCATCTCTCATCAGTAGGGGTGTCAAACTTAAGGCCCGGAAGTCAGATCCAGACCGGGGGAATTCTTAGAACTGGCTCGCAGGGACTTCTGGCGGTGATGTTGCAGTGGTGTGGGGAAGAGAGAATGGACTCCATTTATTGGACCCGATCTCTCGTGCTAGGAGCCCCTTTAGAGGGTTGTGTGTCTCGAAGGGAGGAAGAGAGAGCAAAGAGAGGAAGCTCAGGGGGCAGTGTGGTAGAAGGCAACCATCTGCTGCAATGAAGGGAAACCTCCCAAATCCAGCATGAAAGTGTCAGTCATATTAATATGGCTGACCAGAAGCCATGACAACTGCTAGACAAGGAAGAAGATCGGCAGAGTGTGGCATTGGATGGGAGCTAGAAGCCCCAGGACCCATAGAAGTCACGTGAGAGAAAAGGGAAAGTCTCAAGATCAGCTGGCAGTCGAGGAGGCTCAGACAGGGAGAGACTGAAATTTCAAGTGACAGTGGCGAAATGGCGGTGTGAGCTGTATTGTAAAGGAAGAAGAGCATGGCTGGAAAGGATTGGAATGAGAAAGAGGACATTGAAAGAGCGAGTGTAAGTGAACATGAAAGTGAAGTGAGAGGTGATAAAAGTTGGACAAAGAAAGGAATGGGAGAGTCGGAGAAATAGAGCTTGAGGAAAGGATTTATTTTGAATTGGCTGAGAGAAGTGACTAAGTAGTATTGTGGGAGGATTTTAGAGGAATGGCAGAAAGAAAGACAAAAGTGAAGAAGGAGAGTGGAGGTGTGAAGAGAGAACAGTGTAGACGGGAACTGTTGGAAGGAATGGGACATTCTGGATAGGAAGAAAGCTGAAAAGGGATGATCGAGACAGAGGAAGAAACAATGTGCTATAGGACTGAACGGCTGATACAACAAACAACGGGGAAAGTCTGACAGAGATAGAGACAGTAATACTTATATTGAATAGAGAACCTGAAAATAAGGTGACAAACAAAACAGCTGTAAAACGAAGTGCCTTATCATATGTTTATGTTGTTTCTATGATAGAGTTTAGAGTTGTAATGTTAACTTAAAGAGTATATACTTTGAATACACATTAAACAATACAGAAAAAAGTTTGCCTGAGTCCTCATATTGTGAAGTAGGAATTTTTGCTTATGATGCCAGGTTACTATTGATTGTACTTAGACTAAAGTGAGTAGCTTATAGTGCATAGTTATCACATTCAGATTAGATGGTTGTTTAAGAACTGGCTTGCAGGGTCGCCCTGGAAACAGCAAAGAATCGGCCCATGGTGCCTTTGCCAGTGAAAACAGTTTGCAAGGACTGTGCACGGCCCTCCCAAGCTCCATTTTTTCTGGCTGAGGGTTGCAGGCAGCCACTCCAGCCAAAAACGAAGCTTGTGAAGGTCACGCGTGGGCCCACCGAGCTCCGTTTTTGCAGACAGAGAGTTGCAGGAGGCTATCCCAGCTGAAAAGGAGCTCAGGAGCCCGTTTTCGCTGGCAGAGCACTCAGGCCACCGCAGGCACTGTCAGACACAAGTGACATCATGCTGGCCATGCCCACTCTGGCTACGCCCCTCCTAGCCCCACCCAAAGCTCCAACAAAATCCTGATGCAGCCCTCAATGAAATCGAGTTTGACAACCCTGATCTACAGTATTCCCTTCAGCTAAATCTTTCTCATAGTGCACATATATAGTATTTGTGAACCTGGAAGAATATGAAGGTAAATCCATCACTGTATATTCTTCGCCATTGGCCCTTAGCTTGTAGCAGCCCTCTGCAAGGTTAAACTAACAGATAACAAATAATCAGAGTTGGAAGGGACCTTATAAGTCATCTAGTCCAGCCCCCCGCCCAAGCGGGAGAGCCTACACCATTTTCTGACAAATGGCAGTCCAATCTCTTCTTGAAAGTCTCAACTGATGGCGCTCCCACAACTTCCAAGGGCAAGCTGTTTGCATTGTTGAGTGTTCCTCACTGTCAGAAAGTTTCTCCTTATTATTCCAAAGGTTAAATCTCTCCTTGTTCAGTTTCCATCTATTATTTCCTTGTCTGGCCTAGTTTGACCCCTTTCCTCCCTGTGGCAGCCCTCAAATATTGGAAGACCGCTATCAATGTCTCCCCTGGTCCTTCTCTTTACATAGACTAGCCAAGCCCAGTTCCTGCCACCCGTTTGTTGTATGTTTAAGGCCTCCAGCCTACTAATCATCCTGGTTGCTCTTTCTCTGTACTTTTTCTAGAGTCTCACAAACTTTTTTATAATGTGGTGAACAAAACTGGATGCAGTACTCTAGATGTAGTCTTACTAAGGCTTTATAAGGTGGTATTAGTACTTCCTTGATCTTAATTGTATCCTCTGTTAATACAAGTTAGTATTGCATTAGCTTTTTTGGCTGCTGCTGCACACTGCTGGGTCATATTTTAGCTGGTTGTACACTAAGACTCCAAGATCCCTCTCACAGTCACTGCTATTGAGCCTAGTTTCACCCAGTCTATATGGTGTACCTCTGTTTTTTCTTGCCTAAGTGTAGGACTTTACTTTTATCTTACACTTGAATTTCATTTTGTTAGATATGGCCCAGTGTTCTAGTCTGTCAAGGATCCGTGTGGATCTTGAGCCAATCTTCTTGGGTGTTAGCTATTCCTGCCATCTTAGTATCATCTGAATTTGTTAAGTTCCCCTTGTATTCCCTCATCTAACTCGTCAAATGAAGATATTGAAGAGTATGGGCCTAAGATGGATCTTGTGGCACCCCACTGCCTTACTTCCCTCCATGTAGACTTAGACCCATTAAGGACTTACTTGGTTGACGTACAGTTTGCCAAGCCAAATTGCAAGTGCATCTAGTGGTAGTGCGATCTATTTCCACTTTTTTCTAGCTTACTAAGAAGTTAGGTTGTGGCTACTTTGTCGAATGCCTTGCTGAAATCTAAATATATATGTCCATAGTATTTTGCTGGTCTACTAATTTAGTCACTGTGTTGAAGAATGAAATAAGATTGGTTTGTCATGATCTGTTTAACAAACCATGCTGACTGCTAGTTATTACTTTACTTGTTTCTAGATGTTGGCAGATCTGTTTTTTTATTATCTTTTCCAGTATCTTTCCTGGGTATCGATGTTAGGCCTGATTGGTCTACAGTTTCCCGGTCTGATTTTTTTCCTTTTTTTGAAAGATGGGAACCCACATCAGTCTTTCCAGTCTCTGGTAGTTCCCCGGTGCTCCAGGTTTTTTTTAGAGATATGGTGGCAGTGGTTCTGAGATGACCTGCTGCCAGCTCCTTTTAAAACTCTGAGATATTAATCCATCAGGCCCTGTGATTTGTTTTCATCAAATCAAGACAGTGTTCTCTCCTATTTTTTGCTTATTTTAACTTTTATTTCTGGTCTGTCTTTTACAGTTATGTTTTTTGGTGGGTTGAGCTATAATTTCTTTTTGGCGTTGAAGACAGCATGCAAGAATGAGTTAAGCAGCCGTTCTGCTTTCTCTCTGTTGCCTGTTACTTCCTGCCATCTTCTCTCTTTAGTGTTTCCTTGATTTTTTTTCTTGTTGTTTATATGTTAAGAAGAAACTTTTTTTTATTATCTTTGGCTTTTGTTGCAAGTCTTTGTTCGTTTTGAGCCTTTTGCTATCCTGACTTCGTATTTGCAGATTCTGGCTAATCTGCTGATATTCTGCCTTAGTTGTATGTCCTTCTTTCCATTTTTATTAATTGTCCTTTCTTTCAATTTTCGCAGAGAGATCTTTGTGCAGCCATGCTGGTTTCTTCTTGGTTTCTTGTTTTTCTTTCTCAGTGGTATAGTGCTGGTTTGTGCTTCTATGATCATACTTTTAGAGTTTCCCAAGATTCTGAGTTGTTTTTCCTTTTAAGTTTTCATCCATGGCAATCTTTCCCAAGTTCTCTCTGAATTTATTGAAATCAGCTCTTTAAAATCCAAGGCTCTGGCGTCATTATGTTCTGTTGCTTGTGTTTGTGTTATGTTGAATTCTAGTATGATAATGGTCACTCTCACCCAAGGTTCCTGCATTTTCAACTCCTTCTATCACTTCTTCTCTGTTTGTAAGAATTAACTCAGTATGGCTGCCCCTCTAGTTTCACCCTTTAACCTTTTTAGACAACAAAGCTAGGTTGGTTAGGAACTTATTTTGATTTCTCACTTGGTGCAGAATTAGTTTTTCAATTGATATCAGGATAATTGAAGTCTCCATTACTATTGTTTTGTGTTTCCCGCATATGTTTGTTAGTTGGCTGGCAAAAGGACATCTTATTTTTCTGCTGATTGGGTGGCCCTATAAATATACACCTATGGCCATGTTATTATTTTTTTCTTTTATTGACCCATATGCATTCTAGGAGGTTTTCCAAAAAAAAATCTCTAGGAGGTTTTCATCTTTGGTTTCATGCATTTCTGTAGCAATATAGTGGTCCTTTACATATAATGCAACTCCACCTGAGTTTATGGTTTCTAGCATCATCGAAGTATTCATTAGAATAGACTGTGGAAATCAGAATTGGAATAACTCTGAAATGATTGTAAGCAGATACCTTGTAGAGACAGAATTTGATAGATGGATTTAAAAAACGTGATGAGTGTCAGTGCATTAGATATATCTCAGACTGTGAGTTTTAGTCCTGCCTTAGTTGTGAAAGCTGGTTGGGTGACTTTGCGTCTGTCACTCTTTCTCAGTCCAAATCATATCACAGAGTAGTTGTTTTCAGGGAAATAGGAAGAAGAAGGAATATTAAGTATGTGTGCTGCCTTGAGTTACAGAATGGCATGAACATGCTTGGAATATCACTGGGTTTTATTTGTGCTTCTGGCATATTGCCTGCCCACCCTTAGTGGATGCCCTTAACTCAACTGAGCAGTAGTCCCAAAGGTGCTTTTTAAAGAGGCAACTGGACTTTCTGGTTTTTCTGAAGTCCTGAAGAAGCTTCTTGGATGAGAAGTGAAACGTCTTCTAAAAAACCCAGAAAGCTCAGTTGCCTCTTAAAAAGCACTTTTGGGACAACCATGACCTGGATGATTAAGAATCTCCATAGACATTCAACTGAGCAGTAATACCTTATCAGCAAGGAATCTTGCATATGGCACAGGTGCAACCAAAAATAATGAGTGCAGTTTATACTTCCTCTATATTATTAAACAGTAAATATGAAAATCTTAAAAAAGTCCAGCCATGATGACAGAAAACATTAATGATTGTGGGACCATCTGTGATGCCCACAGCATATGGAAGAATGAGGTTTGGAATAAAACAGCAGTAATGGGCATGGACTAATAAATTAAACAAAACAACAAAAAGAGATTTGCTATATGTGAAACTAAGATAAAGGGGAGGCATGTAATATATCTGTGCGACAATGATGTGAAGTTGATGAATAAGTATAGGGAAGCTAAGGCTTAGGATTAATTATAAATCCTGTATAAAAAGTGTTACAAGATATGGTTCCATTCAACTGTATGAATGTAAAGATGACATAAGAAGTTGTCGAAGCTGCATGAAAGTAGTGAAAAGAATTAGGTTAGAGGGTATTACAGAAGCTTGTATAATTATGCTAATAAGTTTGAAAATGGATGCTTGATGGAATAATGAAGTGAAAATAGGTTGTTAAAACAATGCAAAGATTGTTAAAATTATGAAATTTTATTATATTATAAAGAAAAGGGTATTTATAAAGCAAATAGTGAAATATAACAAGAAATAATAGTGCTTTAAAAAAGTTCTCAGTGATTTTTGAGAGAAGTAAAAAGAACTGTTTTGAAAGTGAGTGAAGAAGGTTAAGACAAAAACCTACATTAAAAAAAAATAAAAATAAAAACAAAAGTGATCAAATAATTTGGAATGAACCAAAGTAAGAAATTCAATACAAATATGGGAATAACTGGTATCTTCCAAAGTAGAACTGAATCAAATGCTAACCATGAAAAGTGGTGAAAAGAACATGATTAACTGCTGTATCTCTTTTCAGCTTGTTTATTTTGATTTTAGTATATTTTCATTGGTTTATTATACATTGCCAAGAGCCACAATGATTTAGTTAGATAATTTGATAAATGCTTTAAATTAAACAAACTAACAAAACCAGAACATGTGTTGTGGCAAGAAGCAAAAAGGCCCAAGGCCTCTAAGAATTGATGATGCGTCAGAGAAGAATTTGAAATAATCACCAATAAGGAATTATTTCCGTCTATCCTAACATTGTTATACAATAAAATCAGTGTTTACAAATAGGTTAATATGGTTCTCTCCTCCCACCCCTTAGGTAAGCATCTCGTTTTTCCAGTTGTACAGCAATGCTTATAATTAATCATTTCTCATGGTCTTTCATAATAAGCATCACCTCTGACATAGGTAATGATTAATGTAACCTTTTAGAACTTAGAATAACTTTACTGTCACTTTGAATGTACACTAATTGACATACATTAAAATGAAATTTCATTGCAAATCGCTTTCAAAAGGTCACCACATCCAATATATTACATAAACATGACAAAATAAATAAATAAATAAATACAAAATTATGCATATGCCCACTTATATATGACATCCAGAAACAACAGTTTAGTTTGGATGTAAAAATGTACATGGAGAGAAAAATGAATCTTGAGAGCTTACCAGACAGATGACATAGGGAACAAAGCTCTTACAAAATCTAGTAATCCTGCACAAATAAGATCCTAAAATGGATATATGGGGTCTCTAACAATGCTTTGAGCTCCAAGCATGTAGTACTTATAAGCAATATCCTGAATAACAGAAAGCAAGCTTCCTATAATCTTCTTGTCTGTCCTTACCACTCTCTGTATGGACTTTCCATCTGAGGAACTGCTGCCACCATACTAAATCGTGATGCAGTTTGTTAAAACACTCTCAATCGTGCCTCTGTAAAAAGGGGTCAGGATAGAAGGAGAAAGATGCATATTAAGGATGAAGTATGGAGAGACCAGTTCACACTGTTAGTAATACGCACCCTCAGATACTTAATACTGTTTGACTACCTCTACAGCTGCATCCCTGATATTGACTGGAGTATGACTATACTGGCTCTTTGTTTCCTCCTCTTCCCTGTTTATACCATGGAAGTAACATAAATGGCATTCCAACTGCAAGATGGAATCAGAATGTTCTAGCAAAGAAAGAGGACCTAGCTCATCACCTACTAAGGAAACTACTGCCATATGCTGAGGATCCAATCCTATGTAGTTTCTTCTCTGGTAATATCACACTACTAACTACAGCATACAAAACATTGGTGAGACCTATACTTGAATACAGCTCATCAGTCTGGAACCCATATCATGTATCTGATATGAACACAATTGAAAAAATCCAGAAATATTTCACAAGAGGAGTTCTCCACTCCTCTACTCATTGCAGAATACCTTATGTCCACAGACTTGAAATTCTAGACCTAGAAAATGTAGAGTTGTAATTGCAGGAATGTTCCAATCTTGGATGGCAAACCTCAGATAAAGAATGTTTCCGAGCAAATACANTAGTATATAAAATCATACATTGCAATGTCCTACCTGCAAATGAATACTTCAGCTTCAATCATAACAATACAAGAACACACAAAAGATACAAACTTAAGGTTAACTGCACCAAACTTGATTGCAGGAAACACGACTTCAGCAACAGAATGGTCAATGTCTGACATACTCTACCTGACTCTGTGGTTTCTTTCCCAAACCCCAAAAACTTTAACCTTGGACTGTCTACTGTTGACCTCACCCGCTTCCTAAGAGGCCTATAGGGGGAGTGCATAAGAGCACCAATCATGCTCTTATGTCTTTTTATTTTTCCTAAAAGGATCTATCTCATGTGTTCAAAACTAAGGTTATTCTTATACCTGTATCTTGTAAGCGATTGACAAATCAAATAAATAAATAAATCAATCAATAAATAGATTAGCCCTCAGCTGTTCCTGCCAGATCCAAACTTCTTTCTGCTCCTCTCAGCCCTTCCCCTTAGCCTTTCATTTCAATCTCCTCAAGAGCTAATTTTATCAATTTGTGCTTTTTTCATCAAGCGCATACTCCCCAAAGATAGAGTAAGACTCTTCCTTCAGTTTCTCTCTGATTCTTTATTGTAATGGCATGCAGTAGCATAATAGTAAAGTGGCCTTAGGAGACAGTTGAGAAAGCCATGGACTGTACAACTGGTATAAAAGTTATCTCAGCCTACAGAAGGAGGAATGACATGGGAAATGTATGTTTCAGAAAAGACCCTCTCTAATTTTCTAGAGAATTAAAGGAAGTGAGAAATACTTTAAGTCTTGCAATATACTGTTAATGAAACCTTACAGTAAAGATGGAACTAGTATTTTTAGTTTATTTTTATTGTTTAATTTAGTTTGTCAAGCATGTTTGAGAAAACAAGTATTAGTGTGAACATAACATATAAACATATAATTTTAAACTGGTAAAAGTATATACATAATAAATGAGTACGAATAAAAGGGAACAGTAAGACAGGGATGGTAGGCATGCTGATGCGGTTATGCATGCCTCCTTACAGACCTCTTAGGAATTGAGCGAGGTCCACAGCAGACAGTTTAAAGTTAAAATTTTGGGGGTTTGAAGATGTAACAACAGAGTCAGGTAGTAAGTTCCAGGCATTGACCACTCTGTTGCTGAAGTCATATTTTCTGCAATTCAGCTTGGAGTGGTTTACTTTCAGTTTATATCTATTTTTTGCCTTTGTGTTATTGTGGTTAAAGCTAAAGTAGTCATTGACAGGTAGGACAATCAATAAACCTTTATTATCAGAGTACAACATATGTACAATGAGATTATCTGAGCCTCGCTTTGTGTACACACACACCCAGCACAACTCACAGTGAAGATAGATGTCCCTAACCCAATCCCAAACTTATTACACCATGTGACCTTGTTACACAATGTGCCGGCCCCACAAGTCTATCATACTTTATTGACATGAAGTTATCTTCCATTCAGGAATCTGACAGCCCACATGTAGAAACTGTTCTTCAGCCTGTTGGTGTGGCTTGCTATGCTTCTATATCTCCTACCCAATGGTAGGATGGTTGATCTGTGCTGATCTGAGTGTGAGTCGCCCCTGAGAATTTTTCTCACTCTGCAAAGGCAGCAAGCCCTAGTGATATCATCTAGGGGTATCAGGGAACAGCCCACAATGTTTTGTGTGTCAACTCATAAAATAATTCTTTGGTCTTTCAGATTTGCCAACAGAAAGGGAGGGGGGGCATTGTGCTGTGCTCACTACCCTCTGTAATGTCTTTCTATCTGTGGTTGTCAAGCCAGCGCACCACACCGTAATGCAATATGAGAAGACATTTTCTATAATGGACCGGTAAAAGGAGGTCATCAGTTATTGTTCCACTTTATTCTCTCACAAGACCCTGAGGAAATGGAGTCTTTGTTGGGCCCTTCTGGCCACCTGGGTTGTGCTGATTTTCCAGGTGAGATCTTTGCTGAGGTAGACTCCCAAGAATTTAAAGGAGAAAACTCTCCCAACAGTCCCCCTTGATGTAAAGTGGGGTAGGTTCCTCTCTCTTCTCCCAGAAGTCTAACACCATCTCCTTTCTCTTGCTGATGTTCAGGTGCAGGTTGTTTTCTAGGTACCATAAGGATAATTTTTGAACATCCTCCCCGTATGCTGTTTTGTCTCTACCTGTAATGAGATCCAATACAGTAGTATCATCTGTGAATTTAATGATCACAGTTGATGGGGCAGATGATACACAATTATGTATGTACAGTGAGTACAGGTAGAGACTGAGCACACAGCCCTGTGGGGAGCCAATGCTAAGCTTCAGGGAGGTGGATGTTGTAGCAGACAATTTTGTGTACTAAGTTGTGCTTCTTGTCTAAACTACTGTCCAGGATTAACATCTACCCAGAAAGTGGCATTCTCTCCCCTAAACCAACCCTTGTTTCAATAATAATTCAGCAATAATTGCCAGCAGAGATTATGAAGGGCAGTCATTAGGGAACAGAAGCAGCTCTTCTTCATCACTTGCTGGAAATAAAAACCCTCACCTTTCAGAAATGAAAACAGCAGCTGCTCAGTAGGATACCAGTTCACTAACTAATTTTCAATGGGATGTAAGATTGCACTTTAGATCCAAACATTGGTTTCTTTTTTTCAACATGACATGAAATATTTAATACTCTTTTTTTTTCAGATAAAGTATTACAAATCAAAATGTGCCAGTGTGTCAACATTTTAACCCTGCAGCAGATGTTTACCCCTGAAATAGAAAAAGTGCTCCCACCTCATCATTACATTTGAAGAAAGTGATGTAATTAGGAAAGGGAGCACACATGATTAAATGTTACGCTTGTCAAAACTTTTTAGGGTTAACCTTCTAAAGTAAGATAGAGTGTGTATGATGGACAATTTGTATCTGATGTACCATTTTTCTCCAATTATCTATATTCTCTTTTTTATTTGTTTATATGCATGCCCTTCATTCATGTAAATCTGCAATATCTGGGAAGGGAGGGACTGGCAAGAACTGATCAGGCTTTCCCTGTTTTAAACAGTTAGAAAGACTATGAAACAGCACTGGTTTATAAAACAGTTGCTATGTTTCATTATTTTTAGCCTTCCCTCATTAAAAAGTAACAGAGCTGAAAGCAATTCTGTCCTCCACCCACCCACTCATAGAGAAACTTATTTTTATGTACATGTAATAAATCAAGTTGATTCATTGACCCCATTTTAAGCCCATGTCACACTGTACCAACGGATGGAAAGAGGATGTAAAACGGAGAGAAACACTTGCCATTCGTTGGTTAACATGATTCATCCGTTCTGTACTCACTGCCTCTGTTTTTCATCCTCTCTATCCATCCAGCATCCG
>BHFT01006302.1:0-33602 GCA_004320025.1 Laticauda laticaudata
GAAAAATGTATAAAAGACCGGCGCGGCTTGAGCCAACGTTCCTGTTCTACATCCTGGCTTAAAATAAAGACTTTCTGTTGGAACCCAGTCTACCTTGTGTTTTTCCGGACAAAACATGAAGCATAAATAGATAAATAACCATAAATGAAAATGAAGAATGCCTTCCAAAATGAAACAGCCTTAAGTTTCCTCAAAGATGTGTTTGCAATGCTGTGAGGAAATATTATACTCCTTTCTCTGAACTATTCTCAATGAATCTGATGAAGAGGACTTTGTGCCATTAGAGCTTATATGATAATAAATTGGCTGGTCTTTAAAATGTTACAAGATATTTCCTTATTTTTCTTGTCTTCCCTGAACTAAACAATGGAAGTCAAAGATAGAACTGGATGTTGTAAGGATTCAGACACATAACTTAGATGGCTTCTTCCAGCATGTTCATGCAGAGATAAGAGGAAATCCTGCATATCAGTGGCTCCAAGCTGGAACAATAGCTCACCTTCTTGAACCTAACTTCCATGAGCAGCCAAAACCATTGAAAAACAATTATTTCCTCAGAGCCCATCCTCATCACTGTGAAGTAGTTCTGACTGCTGAAGGCCTTTTGAGTTGAATTCCTATTGACCATATCCATGAAGTTAAACATCTTAGTGAAATTCATCAAATTTCACAAAGGCTTGGAAGAAGCAAGTCACTCTTTCTGAGGTGGTCTAATGCAGAAGGCCAGAAGTTTCCATCAAAAAACTTGTTTAGCAAATGTATTGATCTTTTGCCTACAGCATTATTACATTTGGAAAAAAACAAACAAACAAACAAATGAGCACATGTTATCTTTTTTCTTCCTAGATGCCCCAGCTGGCTCACTGGCTGTTTAAAGAATCAAGTGTTCCTTTAAAAAAATCAGTGCACACTCATATATTAGCAAAGACAAACACAGTCTAATTTTTGCAAAGAGTTAGTTGTTTGGGCTGGCCTTAAGCACAGAAAGTTTCTCTTATGTGTTTCCATTCTTTCATTTGCTTTCTGATCCATAGTAGTAATAGCTTATCAAGAGGACTTGATCTATAAATGGCTTTCAAAGTAGTTCTGGATGGTAGTTTTAGCATACCTTTTCTCACTCTCTGCTACAAAATGGTGTACATCAACAGCTGTATCTGTTTCTTTACATCCTTACTCCAGAGCCTAAAGTGACTAAAGCCAATATCCAATTTCTAAAAAGTGAAGGATACTTTCAAGTCATTTTATGAGCTGGGAAACACTTCTATTTATTCAAGATCCTCACACAGATAACCAAGTTTTATTATCACTGTAATATTTTCAGTTTAATTTAAAGCTCTAACATACAAAGTAGCTAGTCAAGCCCTTTCTTAATCACACATATTTTATATAGGTTTACTTTTTTTTTTCAAATGAAGCTTGGGAAATTGGCGTTGAAGATTATAATTAAAAAAATTATTCAGCTGTAGAAAGAAGACGACAAAGGTATGAAGAAAAAAAAAATAACAATCCTCTCATTTATTTCTACTACTTTGCAGATGTGTGGGGCAAGTAGGAGGCTAATATATCTCACTTTAGCAGGACTAATTGTTTGCATTATCACAATAATCAAATGCAACCATATTAATCTCTGTGGTTATTAACTTGATTTTTACACATTAAGATTTAGATTTAATCCCTCAGGACCATCTATTAATGCTTTTAAAGTTGACGGGTTTCAACAGTTTTAAGGGTTTCCCTCCCCCCCCCACCTTTTTAGCTGCAGGCAGTAAAATCGGAACGTGTGTGGAGTTTTGTATTTTGCATTCCTGTGGGATTCTCGGAGACACTGCTGTCAAGGACCATGAATCATGTTAATACATAGCAACCTCTACAGCTATTAAAATGTCTGCAATAATGTGATTATTTTAAAACGGAAAACTAATATCACATGCATTTCTTAAAGATCAACTCTCCTTTTAAAATCCTGAAGAAAGACTGCAGTGAGAAAAAGGTATAGAAACTTTGGAAGCAACTGAAAGTTGAAATTTCCTATCTGTCGAAAAGAAGCATAATATATTTTTAGAGAATCCATCTTTATTGATCTCACTGTAAATTTACAAATTATGATGTAAAATAAATCCAAACAATGTGGTGATTATGATTTATGAACAATTACACAACTCCATTTTAGGCAGGTTATACTAAGATAAAATCTACTTTGAGACTCTTTCGCAATGAATATATTATATCCAAGAAGTATACAAATATTTATTCATTATAAATATTACATTACTGTTTATTGATCATGATAATGTTACCCATATTTCCCTTTAAATTCAAAGATAGCTGTGTCAATTTATGAGAAATTAAAATCATAACTAATACTTCTAGTATGACCAATTATTCCTCCCCAAATTTATGTAGTACAGACGGAGATTAGATAAAAGAATACAAGGAATTCAAATTTATTTCCCTTTGGTTATGGTGAGGAAATAAGAGGAGATTAAAAAGACTTCACAATCATTCACAATCATTCTAATTTCTTTCTTAAGCTAGAAAACATTGGCATGGTTGAAATGAAGATTTAGCAATAATTATGTATTGTAAAAGCTTGGCCAGGCCATATTTCTTGCTCTATTTTATTATGTTTGTCTATTTTTATATAATCTTGGTCTAGATTCATATATAGTATATTTTATTTAATCTCACTGATATAGAAGCAGAATACTAAACATACACTCTAAATATCACAAGATCATAAAATAAGTGAATTGTGGTTATGTCTTAGAGTAGAAACATTTAGACAAGTCATTCTTTATTTTGTGTTTTGAAGTTATCCTTATAATATCATAACAATTATATCGATTTCAATTATGAAAATAAATCTTAGAAAAAAATAAAGTAGTTTTAGAGAATATCTGTCTGCCTATCTATCATCTATTTATCTTTCTGTCTATCTATTGCCATGCTACTAACAGACTAACTTCAGGCATCTATACTGGTATCAGCATGCTTTTTTTAAAAAGTTGATGTTTTTGTTAAATTTAGTCAATCTCCTGTTATCCCAAAGGTGCTTTTTCAAGAGGCAACTGGACTTTTTGGTTTTTTATTGAAGACATTTCACTTTTCATCCAAGAAGCTTTGTCAGCTCTTCTCTCCTGTTGATTTGACAAGAAAAACTATACAATCAGTATCATTTCAATGTGATGCCAAGGCCACCTTGACCAATGATGCTACCTCCAACCAATGAAAACATTTGCGTTTATAGAATAGCCTTTGTTTTTTGAAAAAAAGGTCTTGGCAATCTCTAAGCTTCAGCAATCTGAGCCAGTGCCTACTTGGTTTTAGCCTGAAGCTGGTTTTGTAAGAATTTGCATATGGGTTTGACACCAGATTCCAATCTTATGCACTAGGTCAAAGTGTTAAAGGTAGATCTGAGATCAATTGCAAGTATAATTCTGGAATCTTAATTACATCTTTTGTAGTAAAGCAAAAAAAACCCAAGGCTTTGTTGGTGATAAAGGGCCTGATGAATTGGTGGGAACAGCACCCAGTGCAACCTAGTTTGCCCATGTTTTAGAGTCTGGCCCTTGGTTTATCACATCCCTCTTTGTGGAAACTGGCAGCAAGGATGAGGAATCTCCTGTCCATTTTTCCCTCTATATTTTCCCTGCAATACATTTATGAAACATTCTCCCATCTACTTCTGAAGGTGCACTCCATAAACTCAAGCAACAACAAACACAGCCCCCTGGAGCATACATTGTAGTCAATTTCCTTAGGAAATCTGACAGGCATCCATGGTCAGTTTATTTGAATACCAGCAAACAAGGGGACAGATTGCCTCAGCAGGTGATAAGCACCTATGCTCCTTCCTTCTCCTGCCTTCTTGGCCTACCCCTGTTATTAGGATCAGCCAGCTGCCAATCAAATAGAAGGGTTGGGCAGGAGACCAGAGAATGGAAGACAAGATGGCTGTCTGAGAGCTCTGTGGCCATAGAGAAAGAGGCCAAATAAACAAACAGAAAACCTAAAAGTAAAAAGTCAAAGACACAAACTAAAAGATAGACTGTCCTGAGGAGAAGAGACAGCCAGTGTGGAGGCAGTAGCTGAGAAACAGAGAAAACAAAGCACTTATTTTCTTTTCTCAAATTGGCATGAGATAGAAGTTCTTGAAGCCATTCACGTAATGATTAGGAGAAATACCTAGAAGCATAATCAGGAACAAACAGGGAGAAGAGATGTAGAAAAAGTAAAGACTTTGACAACACAAAAATAGAAAGCAAATATTAAAAAAGAAAAAGGACAGATGAACTTTGTAAATATTGAAGAATCTGCAGTTGACGTGAGAGTAGCTGGCATGGAATTTCTGTAGGAAAGGAAGCAATGGAGACCTGATTTCCCCCCCTCCATTCTCTGGAAAATAGGCAAGTTGTATAAGGAAACTTTTCTGGTTAGATCACAATGTCTTTCAGAGTTGCAACTTTTTCAGATTTGCTCCTGCTAGGTGACCAGACTTACCTAAATCACTTCTTTGCAATCTAATCTATACTATATGTCTCCAAATTAGTTTGATCAGAGAGAAAGAAGGGCCCAAGCAGGGTCCATGTACCTCCAAATATAGCAGAGACATGCCTAACATGGTGGACACTCCTTCCCCTCACTTGACCTTTCAAACCTGCCGATGAAGTCAGACTGTTGTGGGGAAAATGCCCATTTTAAATGATGAATGAAGCTATTTGGAGATAGGTGCAATTAAATATCTGTAATTGGCATGCAGAAGTACAGAGATCACTCAGTTCCTGTTACAAGAAAGCAAAGGAGCCCTGAATTAAGCAGGTTATAGATTATATATCCCATGAATTGTTATATTGAAATGATCAAGAAAGCAATGTAAATCATACGTTGTGATCTTTATACATGGAAGGTAACACCTGATAACAGAGGGTGACTTCACTATGGTCTGACCCAGTGCTTAAAAATTTTACATTTCTGTAAGGTCTCCAAGCCTTATGGAACATTTCCATGAATGCTAGCACCTTTTAACATAAACAGAAACCTTAGTATACTCCTGTAGTGTCACCTTTCACACTATGGAAAGTGCAATGTGGTTTTTGTTATCTATATTTTTCCTCTTCAGGGTCATTGGACTATATTAGTTCTGCTCTGTGTAGTATAAATTTCAGAGGGTAGAATTAAAGGGTAGAATATTATTTGCCTCCCAACAAAGTTGTATAGCACTTTGAAGATTAATGCAAATATTGTAGCATAAGCTTTCAAGGATCAGAGGTGATACTGTCAAATTACACAATCTACAATATAAATTAATCCCAAAGGTGCTTTTTTTTCTTGAAAATATTTTGCTTCTCACCCAAGAAGAATATAAGTTAATGTATCTCCTCCTTTTCCTATCCTGAGAGTTCAAATATAAAGTGATATACTGCACTTCCCTGCTAAAAGAACCTAGACATAGTAGAATTAAAGTGAGCCCAGATATGTATATTCAAATATTATGGACACATGTATGTGTGTATTTGTGTATATATATGTGTGTGTATGTATGTGCATGCACCTGCGCACTCTATTTTTTTTAAGCTTCTTGAATAAATGCAGCAAAATAAAGCTTGCTCACAAGTGAACAGGATTGTGAATTTGTGTTCTTCTCTTTTTTTATGTTTGAACCCCATAGTGAATTTAAAAATATGTCATAAATGACACTCCTAAAGTTGGAAAATACCACTGTTATCAGAGACATGGCTTT
This sequence comes from Laticauda laticaudata, assembly GCA_004320025.1. NCBI lineage: Eukaryota > Metazoa > Chordata > Lepidosauria > Squamata > Elapidae > Laticauda > Laticauda laticaudata. Next base: position 5,741 of record BHFT01006302.1, read on the forward strand.
TGCTTCATTGACATGCTGCAGGCAATAAAATGTTGCAAACCTTACTACAACTGTGTTTTAAGCTAAGAAGTTATCTTTCATAACTATAAATATGCCTGAATGAGAGTTTAGAGAATGACCTTCCCTCTAGTGTGACAAGTAACATTTGCTACTATAGATTCTTATTGAAGCCCTTAGCATTTTTTATAGCATAACTAAGTAAGTATTCAGGTGTTAATGTACCTGCCTGGTTATACCTCATCTATTTTTATTTTCATTTCACTTGTTCCTCATAATTCTTCATTGTTTCTTCTTTGCTCCTGTACTTCCCTTTTAGTTTACATTACATACAAATACAAACAGAGCAGAAAATAAAATAAGGAACAAGAAATGTTAAATGTGAGAATACAATCACTGAGAGTCAGGCAACTTATTCAAATAATTTATTATTATTATTGGTTAATCTTTAGTGAGATTCACAGACTTTAGGGCTGGTTGGTAGCTCAACAGCTTGAGTCCTAACCAAGGACCTAGGAACTGTTAAGGTAACGTTGGAGGATATAAGCTATTCCAAGGTAGGGTGGTTTTTTTGTAGAATCAGGGTATTCAAGTCTGATAACTTCAAAATTTCCAAATAGCAAGGTAGCCCTTTAGGTATTGCTCCAAGGGCTCCAATTACAATTGGGATAACACATGATTTCTTNGTAGCCCTTTAGGTATTGCTCCAAGGGCTCCAATTACAATTGGGATAACACATGATTTCTTTTTCCAAAGTCACTCAACTTCAGTTTGTAAGTCCCGATAATTTGGGATTTTTTTCTTGCTGCATGTCTGCAATTCGTGCATCATCAGGTATTGCAATGTCAATGAACCAAACCTTTTTCTTTTCAACTATTGTTATGTCAGGTGTGTTGTGGGCAAAGTGCCTGTCAGTCTCAATTCTGATGACCCACAAGATCTTGACTTTTTCATTCTCCAGAATCTTCTCAACTTAATGGTCCCAGTAGTTGTTTCTGTACTCAAATCCAAACTTTTGGCACAATTTCCAGTGAATGATTTTATCAACTTGGTTATGGCATTCTAGGTAGTCAGTTTGTGAAATTTTGCTGCAGCCACTGATTAAATGGTCAACTGTTTCATCTTTCTCATACAGACGTGGCATTTGCTGTTGGGGGTGCCATGCTGAATCTTTGCCTTCATGTAATTTGTGGCTAAGGCTTGTTCTTGAGCAGCCAAAATAAATCCTTCAGTTTCTTTTTTTAGTATTTCTGATTTTAGCCAATTACATGTAAGCTTTTGGTCAGCTTTGCCTTCAGTACTTTTCAGGTATTGGCCATGCATAGCTTTGCTTTTCCAATTTCCAATTCGCTTCTCAATTACTTCTTTTTTGTATTATTATTAGTATTATTTTCATTAAACATGAAACTCAGTCAACTCAACATTTAAAAATGTATCACAAATATAATTGACTGGCACTGATGGTTGATACAGGCTGCTGCCAGCATCCTAGGTATCAACAAGTATCTTCTTAAAATGTATGATGTTTCGAGTAGAGCAGTTTTTTGCAGTTTCGCTGGTGTTATTGCAGGAAGCTACAATTTCCTGATATATTTTGTAAAATTCTTGGACATGGTACCAAGTGCCTCAATGACAGTGGAGTATCACTGTTACATGTTTCATCCATAATTGCGTAGTTTCGATGGCCAAGTCACAATATTTCATGTTTTTTTCCAGTTCTATCTCTTCGACTCTGACGTTTCCCGGTACAGTGAAATCGATAAATTGTACACTTCAGTTTTCAATAACTGTTATATGTTGTGTTCCAAATGATCCATTTGTATTGTCATTATATTATTATTATTATTATTGTTGTTGTTGTTGTTGTTAACAGTGTGAACTCACAGCTGCCAATTGTTTATAGTTAGGCATCATATTCATTGAATTCTTCCCAAGAACCTAGGATGTTGCAATGTATTGGTGTAATATATGTGTGGATCCAAACAGTATGGCCTTTTGTAATTGGCTGGAGGAAATTTTGTCACTGATCATATTTTCTAAGTGCCATCAAGATTTGTTGGTTTGCCACCCAGTATGTCTAAACCAGTAGGCTAGTTTAGGCGATAATCTTTCAATTTTGATTTTCAGCTCTTTATACTTGTGATTATAAATGTCCAATTCTTTGTATTTCTGTTCTACTATCTCTTGCTTTTGCCACATAATTATGTAGATTTCCTTCTTTTCAGCCACAGTTTAAAAAAACTCACCTCAGTGAGAATTCTGCTTGGAAAAGGATCACCTTCAGTTTTTGGCTGATGCCAAGAGCCAAAAAAAGAAGAAAAAAGAAAGGGGGAAAAATATGAGCTTTAAAGCAAGAAAGAAAAAGGCATTGACTTCCAACTCTTTTTACAGAGTAGAAGATAACAACATTACAACATCAACTTTTTACTTTTGCACATTAGGATATAACAGCCATATCTGTAACAATCCTATTTTCACCTTTCCTTCTATAAACATCTTAGCTTTAAGATTCCATTGTACCTTGCATGAACTACAGTGTGATTTTGAAATACTATTCTTGTAGAAGCCCATTAGATGTTTTTCTACTGATGTACACAGAAAAAAACAAATAATTTCCCCTTTCCAATGATTTTTCTTTTGTGCTTTTCATGATTTACTGTTTGAATTCCTGCTAAGGTAGTGAAATACAATAGGCATTTGTTCAGCTACAAAAACTAAATAGAGCCAGATCTAGTTATGTTTGGATGGGAGACCACAAGAAAATCTTAGAATAGTTGGCAGGGTAGTTGAAAAAACATTATGGAAGAAGAAAATGGACAGAGGCAATGGGGAAAGTCAAAACCATATTGTTGTCAAGAAAACTAGGAATTGAGACAAAATACACTTTGTGGTTGTTGTTATTGTTTATTATTATTGATGACATTGCTGTTGGAAAATATTGCTCAAGAAGTAGTAATCGCAGAAAAAAAGAAATGCATATATCAAAAAAATGACATCTTTAAAGTGGGATCCATGTGATTAAAAGACCCTGGATCTGTAAAACTTGAAAACTGACTCATTCCATTTTTAAAAAAGAATCTAAAGCAGAGATCACGATTTATGAACAGAATATCTGAAGAACAGCTTTTCCTCATACTGTCATACTGTGCTTTGTGCTCCATCGCCAAAAGAAATAAGATTGGTAGACGTTACAAGAAAGTACCTGTTTGACATCATCTTATGCATCTCCCCCATAAGGAAAGTCAAAATGAGACCTCAGCTGTAATTGTTAAGGTATATTTCATCCATCAAGTTCTTAATTTGCATCAATTTCTGTAGTTGTGATATGTACTTTCATGTCTTATTCTAATTTTTAGTTAACTTTCTAATTCAACTGAATTAGTATTATTGCAAACTACCTCAGAAATTTAGTTTAGGGCTAAAATCTAGTATATTTTATAATTATTTCAACATCATTTGAGAATAATGCCATGGCCCTTGAGACAGCGTCTCAAAGACCATAGGATATGTTTTCCTGCAATCAATGTCAGCTCTTTTTGATTTGGAAAAACATCTTCGAATTCTTCCATGAACAGGTTTGCAATGACGGGTGACAGTGGTGATTCCATAGGGGATCCTTCAATTTGCTTGTATCTTTGTCCTTTGTATATGAAATATGTGTTATTTTTGATGATTTCAAAGAGTTTCTTTTGTTTTAAATCATCAAAAATAAATACCAACTAGATAAACACCTCATGGAACTAGCAGAACACTGCTTAACCAACACATATTTCATATACAAAGGACAAAGATACAAGCAAANGAGTTTTGTACATATGAAGCTGCGGTTTCAGCATGGGTCTGTAGTTGTCTGGTATGTGTTTAGCTAGGTTTTGTAGTGGTGCTCCTTTGGAGCTGACTATGGGTCTGAGAGGTATGCCTTCTTTGTGTATTTTTGGGAGGCCGTATAGTTTGGGGAATCTGGAAGATTTTTCTCTTGGGATGATCGTCTGTTGGATTTTTTTGCTTATGTGGCTGGTTATAATTTTTTATTTATAGGTTTGTATGTGGAGTGTTGGAGTAGGTCTGTCAATTTTGTTTCATAGTCTTTTCTATCCATTACTATTACACATCCATCCATCCATCCATCCACACACATTTAGTCATTTCTTATTGCCTTGATCCTTCCTCTTTTCTAACCAACCATAAAACTTATTCCATATTTTATAGTAATCCAATTCATCCTTATTTTTAATTCCTTTGTCTATTTGTCCATTTCTGTGCACATCCAATTTTTCCTCATTATTTCTGATTCATTTGGAGTTTCTTTATCTTTCCATTGTTGTTATTTTTTTTTTGAAATGCACAAGTCTTAATGTTGCCAAGGTTGGACCTTTCCTTCCCTCCCCCCACTGCTCTAAACCCAAAGGTTTTGCAAATGTCTATGCTTTTACTTGTCCAATGTTTTAATCAACAGTCAAATAGTCAATGCTACAATCATTCCATTGTTCAAATAATCCCTTTGTTGACTGTAAATTATAATAGCACTCTTATATCAACCCCATAAATTGTAATCCAAGTTTGTATATTCTGGAGAACTGGTAGTAGAAATTTTGAGTAGTTCAGAGAACCGGCAAATACCATTCTGACTGGCCCTGCCCCCATCTATTCTCTGCCTCCTGAGTCCCAGCTGATGGGCTGGGTCTTCTTTTGTTGCCCTGTACAAGAAAACAGAGCTGGAAAGCAGGTTAGTGGGGTGGGAAGGGAATGGGGATTTTGTAGTATGCTTCCCCCAGGAGTGGGGAGGAAATGGAGATTTTACAGTATCCTTCCCCTGCCATGCCCACCAAGCCAAGCCCACAGAACCGGTAGTAAAAAAAATTTGAATCCCCTAGGTGAGGTGGGTTTGGTGAACTTTGAGGTTTGTTATAGCCCCTGGAGGAACTATTTGAGAATTTGAACCAAGAAAACTTGGTTCACATTCCTCCATATGCTCTTGACATATAATCATTGGAGCAAGAATAGAGGGCTAGCTGATTGCTTAACTCTTCTTTAAAATCTACCAGAAGATCAGGTTTCCTCTACCATAATTTTCTCCCATATGGAAAGAGAAACACTTACAAAAAGTAGGAAGAGTTTGGCCAATGATTCATAACAACTAATTTTTGCAAGTAATTCCAGGGTGGCCTATAATGTATTCTCTGGGTGAGTGAACCTAGCCAAGAGTGGGAGATATCTAACAGCCTATTGTTTGTAATACAAGGGTTTTTTATTGTAATTTAGCCAACCCAAACAAAATCTACAGCTATTAAAGATTAATAATGTTCTCACATGGCCAGAGTCATGTTTGCAACTTAGCAAGAATGGTGACCTGAAATGAATATTTATTCATTTATTCAATTGGGTATGTATTAGATGTGAGAAAAGCTAATCATGCCTGCTCTCTCTCCCTTAATTTTTTTTTCATGGAACAAATTAATGCATCCATGAAAGCATCACTTGAAAAACAAACCATACCTCTCCTAAAGACAAGGCCAGCATATTTTCTTTCTTCCTGTCCTTCCTTCCTTCCTGTCCTTCCTTCCTTCCTTCCTTCCTTCCTTCCTTCCTTCCTTCCTTCCTTCCTTGGAGGGAGGGAGGGAGGGAGGGTCCCTCCCTGTCTCTCTTTTACCATTTTTGCCTACTATGGCTGCACATTGGCACAAATTTAAACCAGGTTGTATCTTACAGAGGTGTAATAAATAAAAGGTGTCCAATTCCTACTTACCCTCCATCTGGATATTAGTGACCATACATGATGACTATACATGAGTGACTTTTTGATGTCCACCTTCTTCAACATTATATTTATATAAACATTGAAAGGAGCATCTAAAGTATTGATATTTATTTGAACCAAGGTGGTGCAGTGGTTAGAATGCAGTTCTGCCGGCTACTTCTGCTGCCTGCCAACAGCCTGCAATTTGGCAGTTCAAATCTCACCAGGCTCTAGGTTCACTCAGCCTTCCATCTTTCTGAGGTGGGTAAAATGAGAACCCAGATTCTGGGGGGCAATATGCTGACTCTGTAAACCATTTAAAGAGGGCTATAAAGTGGTATATAAGTTTAAGTGCTATTGCTATTTAGTTACCTATAGGGGGACTCAAATTGTTGGATTCCAGAAAGGACAGGATTCCAAGACATTAGCCAACCTTACTTGAAAGCTTCCCCCCTTAACAATCTCATTAACACAAACATATTGAGAAATAGAGCCAGAAGGCATGTGGAGAGTTGGAAGCAATGGGCATGGTGGGACTCCTGCTAAGCTATTCTATAGGTATGCAGAGATAAGTAAGTTACCCCTCCTAATCAAGAGTTAACCTCTGTTCTCAGTTTCAGGATACCGCTAACTCCACACAGATTCCTCTCATGGATTTCCACAGAATAAGAGACAAGGAATTACATTACATGAGAGTGAATGAAAAGCCTATTATTGGCAATTTTGCAATGACAAGGCTTAAGGTGACCCTGCTGCAGATGGTAAAGCCAAAGCAAACATCAAAGCACAGGTAGCTTAATATGGATACAGATGTGTGTGCGTGTGTGCATATTAAATAGTGTATTAAATATTAATTCCATATACAGTACTGTAATAAAACTGTAATAATGTTTAAACATAAGTAGCAAGTGCATTTTGTCAAAATTTTACTAGCTTTGCATTCATTAGCCAGACCCCTGGAAGGTACGCGCCAATTTAAGCCCATGTCACAGTGAACCAACGGATGCAAAGAGGATGTAAAACGGACAGAAAACCTTGCCATCCGTTCGAAAAAGCGATGTACTCACTGCCTCCGTTTTGCTTCCTCTCTATCCGTCCAGCTTCCATTTATTGATGTTTCATCCGCTCCAAAAGTTTTGGGCTGCCTAAAACATTTGCGTGGAAAATGTATCCAGTTCGTCCGTTCTGCATCCGCTATGCATCCGTTACGCATCCGTTACGCATCCGCTATATCCACTAGGCATCCGCTATGCCATCCGCGGCAACTCGCATCGCCCGGACGCAGGGAGGTAAAACGGATGGACGCGAACATGATGCCAGAATGGTATGCAGCACGGAAACAAAGCGATTTAAATGGAAAAACGTTCCAGAAGGGACCAGTCTCGAGATTATAAGGATGTCTGCAAGGATGCCTAGAGGATGCCTAGAAGCATGCCTAAAGAGATGCAAAAGGGACACCTTTTACTAGCCTATAAAAAGGAGGGAGGCAACTCGCCTTGCATCTTCCACTTTTCAAACAGCAGCCCAGCGGATGCAGACCTTGCAGCCTTCATCTGGCTCTTCCTCTTACCAACAGCATCCGTCATGTCCACCGGTGGAAATTGAACAAAGTCCTTTCGGCAGCCACCATCGTTTCTGCAAACAGTGCGAAGCCATCTGCAGGCTCCGTGAACTCTACTGCGGAGAAGAAAAGGAGCCACCCAAAAAGAGTCTGGATCCGAAGATGGGTTCACCAGAAGAGCAGTGAGGACGGACTGTACAACAAGCTAGGTGGAGCTCAGTAACGAAAGCACACTCGGGCTTCCAGAACTTCATGAGGCTGCCTCCAGCCATGTTTGACGAAGTTGTTAGCGCCGTGACACCAAAGGTTGACCAAGGACAAACACAGCTTCCGGGACCCAGCCTGGAAACTGGGCTTCAAAGGTGGCACTCACTTTGCGCCACCTGGCCTCAGGGACCTCCTACAGGAGCATGCAGTACGTAGGAGTGCACCAACACCAATACAGCATTGGTGCAGAGATAGTGGTGCAGGCCATCATCTGAAGAATACAAGGAGGAGCTCTCCAGTACCCCAATCCACTGAAGAAGGGTGAAGGAAAGTTGGCAGAGCAGTTGGTATTCAGAGGTGGAACTTCTCACTCCACACCATTTGGAGCCATAGAAATGGCAAGCTAGCGTAGGCCTGTCATAATCTCCAACCAACTCAAGGCTACCACTTATGGTTCAAACTCAGGGCTCTTCAGCATTCATCCTCTTCGCATGGTCGATGCTGGACTACAATGAATTCATGTACATCGATGCTTCAGGCAGCGGCTCATCTTCAAGATGCCCAGGTATACAACACCATCACCTCAAGAGGTAGCTGGAAGGCAACCTCTATCGTGGGACTCCCAGATCCAGGAACCCCTGCCCCACGAACACACAATATGTAGCCTACTTCATCGGGGATGACGCTTCTCCCTCCAACCTACCTCATTGAAGCCAACTACACTTCCCAGACTCACTTCACACGTTGAAGAAGAATCTTCAACTACAGGAGCTGTCCAGAGGCTTAGGCGATGGGTGGTAGCAACGCGCTTGGGCCAATTTTTTCCCCTGGCCAACATCCAGGTTACTTACTCACCACCATGCAGCATGCCCAGAAGACCGTGGGAGGATCATGGAATATGCTTGCCTTGCATCCTGCCAAGTCTTAATGCTGCACCCGCTACCAGTCTTGCAGAACAGGCATCGTGGACCAAGGCAATGGGGACATGAGCCTGGGAAGAATCGTGGAGGGCCATTAAGGCGTAAAACGCTTGATACGCACTGAGTGATTGCAAAGGCACCCAATACAGAGCCTCCACATGAAGCGAAGAAGCAAACGCAGACCTCCTGAGACAATGATGCAAACTCCCACAGGCTGGAGCAGTGGAGTGGCAAGACAGGATGTGTAGATTGCTATTGATGGATGCTATCCTTCGACCTGATTCATCACACGGATGAGATTGGGCCATGTATGTATTGGTTGGCCTACCAACTGAACAAAGGGCGTCTTAATAAAGAGTTGTGTTAATATGTTGACATGATGTGTTGGATAATTATTACATGTATTATTTGCATAATAAAGGGCCCGTAGTTTGTGCACCCTGGAGGGTGGACCATACAGGTCCCAATATGCTTTGGCACTGGAGGTTTATCTATCCACAGCTATTACCCATCCCAAAGTTATCGGCGCTGCCCATCCCACCAGGATTCTGCCCATTCGCCACAGCGTATCTTAACCCAGTCCCACAAGCATTGCAAAGGCTTAAATGCATTCTTAAAAGTTCCAGCTAAGACATTTATTAAAAAAAAAAGAAATGACAGCAAGTGTGTGAATTAAAAATAGACTTTATTAAACAAAACAGCTATAAGTACAAAATGAGATCCTCTTGTACTCACTCGATATCGCTTCAGTCCCAGGGGGTGAGGAGATGCAGGCTGACTGTGGATGGTGGCTGGTGCAATGGAAAGTCGACTTGTCATCAGCTTCCTCAGGAAGCAGAATCAGCAGAAGCGCCAAGCCCGAAGCAAAGAGAGCGCAGCCCGTGGGCTGCAGAAGCCGCCAGGAAAACCAGAAGCTGAGCGGGCCAGGGCGGAGTGATGGTAGCCCTGTCCCTCTTTGCAGGGCTGGCAAGCAGTGGCTGAGGCTTGCTGTGCTTCCGCATGTTGTGGGGTTTCTGGCTTGGCCGGAGGCTGGCAGGAAACCAAGGCTGGCAGAAGGCTGCAGGGAAGCTGGCACCAAGGCTGGTTAGGAAGGCTGGCAGGCAGGCAGGCACCAAGGCTGGCAGGCAGAACATGAAACCAAGGCTGCAGGAAGGCAGGCGAGCTAAGGCTGGCAGGCAGACTGGCAGGCAGGCAGCACCAAGCGCTGGCAAAGTAAGCTGGCACCAAGGCAGGAACTAACGGAACTGCATGGAGAGCAGGCACAAGGCTGGCAGGAGGCTGGCAGGCAGAACAAGGCACCCAAGCGGCTGGCAGGCAGACATGAACCATGAGCTGGCAGGAAGGCAGGCAGCAAAGGCTAGGCAGGACAGACTGGGCTGGACAACAAGGCGTGAAGGCAGGCTGGAGCAAAGGCTTAGCAGGCAGGGCTGGCAGCAAGGCTGGCAGGGAGAGCTGGCAAAGTGTAGGCTCAGCAGAGCTGGCAGTGAGGCTGGCCAGCAAGGCTAACGAGTAAGCAAGGCTGGTAGAAAGGCTGAGCAGCAAGGCTGGCAGTGCAGACATTGCAGGCAGGACAGGCAGGCAAGCCAATCCGTCCGCAGGCAGTCTTTCCTCTGAATGGCGACCTGCTTGCCGAGCTGCTTCCGTTTATATCCACGGGGCTGACGCAATGCTATTATCCCCGGCTAATGCGACAATTACGCACAGACTACTAGGCTTTCCACTGTGCCATCCGCTTAATTTGTATCCGCCATTACCGCCTCGGCGTTCCGTTCTGCATCGCTGTATCTGATTTCGCGTCGCTTCGCCTGAGGCCTCTCCCGGTAAGCCCATGCGGATTGTGTACCATTTCCAGCTACCCAATCCGCTTTCATCCGCTGGGTTCCGTTCACATTCCGCTTATGACATCCGCCCTTGCGTCCTCCAGGCGTCCGTTGTTTCCGGCTCCGGTTCTGCAATATTTTTGCTCCCCTTTTGGAGCGGATAACAATGGATGGAACATTTTGCTCATCCGCTGTGTCCTTTTTGCATCCGTTGGCCAGTGTGACATGGGCTTTACTTCTGAGTGAGCAATTGGTTAGATTTACTGTCTGCATGCATTTTTCTGGTTGCATTGCATTTTTTTCCCTCCCCTTTCTTCTGGTAATATTTTAATTTGATGGAATTTCATGTTGCTTTATTTTTTATTGCATATTCTCCCTCTACACCGGGATAATTTTTCATAATGAAAAGTAGCTTTTGAAATCATGTACAAATAAAAGGACGAGCAATGTAATCTCCTTTTAAAAAGGAAAGCTGAAATGCCAAGAACATGTTACAGATATTAGAACTGAATCAGCCTCACCATAGGATGGATCCTATTAACAAGAACTGATTCAAAGGATACATTGGATATTATTTCAAATTAGAATTGGATCTACAGTAAGTTGGCTCTCGAGTTTATTGTGGTCCCAATGCTTCTCCTGCTTGGCAAATTGGCTTGGAAATTATGAACTTTGATAATAAGGGCACGTGGAACTTATTCCAGGATTATGGGAAATATCTCTTTCCAAAAATGCCAGCAAAATTGGGGCAAGCAGGATGACCACTGCTTTTATTGCTTTCCTTTCTTTTTCCCTCCAGCATTGAAATGCTAATGACATTTTCTCAGCCATTCTAGTGTCCATCTGCTGGCCAGCACTGCAGCTGAAAGTTTCCCAAATGGCTTTGATGCCTCATAGAATCCCTCTGAAATGTAAAGCAGCATCTTAATGAAACTCAGCTCTTAAATATCCTGACCCTAAGAACTAAAAACTCTGGTGCAACAAGGATCCACAACAAGGGCAAGTGTATAACCTCATCACAAAAATAGTGTGAATTATATATTTGCATCATTTTGCATGAAATCAAATATCTAAGGTCTGCTGAAATAGGAGAAGAAGTAGCAGAACCTGGGGGTGGAGTGAAAAGGGGGAATCAGCCTAGAATCCCTCTGTAGCCACAAGCAGACTAAATCCAACCCCCCTTGAATTCCATGGATGCTTATCTAACTCAAAATAGGTGTTAACTGTTATCTGAGACTGTGCATGCATAGGCTATGTAACAATAAATCAGTTTAACTGGATCTTCACACATGGGACTGTTTTTATTTATTGGCTTATTTATTTTTGGACAGCTCTCATCCTTTTGCCTTTCTGTAAGGGCCTAAAAACCTGGTTCTTCCACTTCATCAGAGGCCTGGATGGGGGCATGTCCTCCAGGAGGCAATTACTGCATTAAATAGAAGATCCCACTTCCATTCCATTGCATGTCCCCCCCCCCACCTCCTCTTAGCTATTTCTCCGACAATTTTAATGCTATATTTATGGTCCTACAATTCTTTTGCAATACAGTTTTCTCAAATTGTAAGCTGCCCAGAGTCACATGACAGCGAGATGAGTGGCATAAAAATTTAATCAATCAATCAATTTTTTAAAAGAGATAATTCATGTGATTTCACTATTCAAACTATTCAGAATCTATCAAATAGTTAATATGGTTACCATTCCCTAGAATACAACAACAATATAGTTTCAGGCTGTGTTAGTACCTGCCTCTGTGGGAACGTGTTAGCTTTTGCTGATGTGGATTCATTCGTTCATTCATTCATTCAATTTGTTTGCTGCCAATTTCATCACAAGGCAACTCTTACCGACAGAACCAAACATTATTACCCATAAGTCAGGATGGATAGCTACTCATGTCATGCAAAATCTACCACTCTGGGAATGTCATTAAGACAAACTTCTATGTTCTGAAAATTGGAATGAATCAGCAGGTTTTCAAAAGTAAAATTTGCTTTAAGAATGGAGAGAGAGAGGAAGAGAGAGAGAGAGAGAGAGATATTCCTAGACAGAACATAGTGAACATTTATTTTTATATTCCTATGAAACATAAACCCAACCTCATTTTTAAAATGAGGCTTTTGGCTTTACTTTGAAAAGATTTAGTGTTCAGTCATTTGGGATGAAATATCCCTGATGGTGCCTCTCCATGCAGAGATCCATCTTCCATTAACACCTTCCTCCTCGCCTTTCATTGGATATAATGATTGCAAGAAGGATGGGCTGGACACCTCTCACAGAACTATATCGAAAACTCATTAGGCTTTTATAAATATCCACCAGGAGCAAATGGGTTACTTTAATGGGTTATTGTCTGGGTCTCAGCACAAAGCAAATTGTCCCAGTTGCTAAGGGTAACTCCTTGTCCGTGGTCCATGGACATGCATGAACAGAACAGCTGTGGAGTCAGCATTGACACTGAGTGAGGAAGGGATGGTGCCCATTTATTGATGAAATTTTAAACAGGGAGGACAATGTTCTTCCCACTGTGGTCAAACCCAGTGATTCATTTGTATTTCTCTCTGCCTCTCTTACCATCTGTGCAGGCTGTCATTTTCAAAATCTCAGAGGAATCAGAGTGGTATTGCATGGAGATCTGATTAAATTGTCAAGGGAAAGCAATCTATCACTGATAGGGGCCAGGAATGAGTTGGAGACCATTTACAATGGGATCTCCTTCAGTTTTTAGGACTTGCCTTCCTTTCTGCTCGCTTTCATTTTAGTCTAATGCCAAACCATTAAAAAAAGAAACCCACCTAAACTCAAATAACAGAAATTTAAACTCTTAGACAGAGATGGTAATGAAATATATCTATGTTTTACAGTGGTCAGAGGTGAATTAAATTGCATTATAGCAGGGAGAAAGGAAAGGCTGGTATCAGTGTGGAATATCATGAGCTGAACATGGAAATTCAGCTTTGTCATTAACAAATAAATAGGTGGATAAAATATCCTTATGATTTTACGTTGGCTAATAGTGAAATGGGATATGGATATGGTGGTTCTTAAGAGAAGTCTAGACAGCCTTTTGATCATTGGTGATAGAAAGAATTATTAATGTTATAATATTAAGATGTTGAAATAAGAGACTTGGGAAAACCAAAATTCATGTCAACTTTTATTTATGCAACTTCACTGGGTGACTTTCAGTTAGTCCCTGTCTCCTGACCTCTGTATCCTGCAGAATTATGGATGGCTCCTAAAGAGAAAGTGAGATGGAAGGAAAGACATGGATAGACATATTTTTAGGACTGTAAGTCACCCAGAGTTACACTATGGTATGGTAAGATGGGTGGCTAATAAATTTTATAAATAAATAAAGATTGAAGAGTGGGAGGATGGGGAAGGATGGATAGGTGGATGAATGGATGAAGAGAGAGAAAGAGGAAGAGAGGATGGAAAGAAAGAGAGAATTGAAGGGAATGTTGACAAACCCCAGTGAATTTTATAGGTGGTCAAAAATTAAGGAAATATATGTTTTTGAATTGTGGCAATAGAATAGAACAGAACAGAACAGAATGGAATTCTTTATTGGCCAAGTGTGATTGGACACATTAGGAATTTGTCTTGGTGTAAATACTCTCAGTATACATAAAAGAAAAGATACATTCATCAAGAGTCAAGAATCATAAGGTATAACACTTAATAATAGTACTAGGGTACAATAAACAATAAAAACATACTAGGAAACAAGCAATATAAACCGTAAGGATACAAGCATCAAAGTTACAGTCATATAGTCACAAGTGGGAGGGGAGGGATGATGAAGAGTGATGAGAAGATTAATAGGAATCGTAGTGCAGACTTTGTGAATAGTTGGACAGTGTTGAGTGAATTATTTGTTTAGCAGAATGATGGTGTTCGGGGAAAAAAATGTCCTTGTGTCTAGTTGTTCTGGTGTGTAGTGCTCTATAGCATCATTTTTAGGTTAGGAATTGAAATGGTTTATATCCAGGATGTGAGACGTCTGTAGATATTTTCAAAGCCCTCTTTTTGACTTGTGTAGTATATAAGTCCTCAAAAGAAGGCAGATAGGTAGCAATTGTTTTTTCTGCAGTCCTAATTACTCTCTGAAGTCTATGTCTGTCTTATTGGGTTGCAGAACTAAATAGGCAGTTATAGAGGTGCAGATGACAGACTCAATAATTCTTATTTATGGAATTCATAGACAGATGATATGCAGAAAGGTAATAGATTGGTAGCTAGGATAGATAGATAATAGCAAATGGAAATGGAGATGTCTGGGTGGATGGGTGGATGGATGAAGAAATCCCATGAAGTGGTCTACATTGCTCACCTAGGACAAAAATGACTTGAAAACATCAATTCCAACACACGACATCCACATTCTCATTTTTTCTCATAACATAGGGCGATTCAACCTCTGTTTGCTTTCCTCCACTCTATTATAAAGCTCTTTCTATCCAATGGAGGCTTCCAATTAAATCTAAGCTGAATTCTAGTAGTGAACATATGAGTTCACAATCATGTTGAAAATAAAACAAGGTGGGGCTCATGCTTGGCTAACAATTGTCAGGTTTGTGTTTGAGACCCAGTTGCATGGTTGGATGAGCTCCCATCACTCCCTCCAGCTCCTGCCAGCCCAGCAGTTTGAAAATGTGGAACCATGAGTAAATAGACGGGTATAGAAGTTGCCCACACTTTGGTGGGCAACTTCATGGGGACATGAAAGGAGACCCAACCAGGTGTCCCCTGGGCAACAATGATTCTTTCAACCTGGAAGCACCAAGGAATGGGATGGGGAGAAAAAGCACTTATGGGATGCTCTCCCAATGGAATGAGAGGAGGGATCAGCACCGATAAATTCATTTAGGCATCCTTCATTGATTTTTATTAATGCAAGAGAGTTCAGTGCAGAGAACTCTCTACATCTACAACTCTCTCCACACTGTTTAACAACAACAGAGCTTGTGTTAAATGTCATAATACAATGACATTGTATTTTGACATAATACAATGTAAAAAAGGATTTGCAATAGGACACCAATGTGCTGCTGACATTGGTCCATGTCACCTATGAATCACCCCTCCAGAGGCTACTGCTCTCTGGTTTTTCCAGGAATTGTGTTCATGTTAAATGACTGCAATAGTGTTCATGGCCACAGATACTGATTAAGCAGCTAAATTCAAGATAAGTGAAGGAAGCATGTTGAATGAGCACATAGACATAAAAAGAGAAATATGTGTGTCCCTATCATATCCTGTGTTGATTTTGCCATGAATTTTATTCATGTTAAATGACTGCAATAGTGTTCATGGTCACAGATACTGATTAAGTAGATAAATACATGATAAGTGAAGGAAGCACATTGATTGAGTATATGGACATAAAAAAAGAAACACATGTGTCCCTATCCCATCTTATGCTGGAATTCTCACAGGTTCAGAAGAACATTTGAAAAGTAGTCTCAAACAAAAATATTCAATCTGTTTTTTGACCCATATATCACATACATTTGTTAAGTGTATACTTAACAATAAATAAATGAAATGACTCGGACTATTTTCGGCATCACTGTTCAAAAACCTTTGTGTTGTGTGTGTTTACTTAGACGTGTATTTCAAACCATGAGTTGCTGGTACTTTAAACCTTGAGGAATAGTAAAACAGCAGACAGAAAAAAACAGCAGTGAATCTGAAGTGGGGAAGAAGCAGCAAACACAATTAGAGATAGTCCTCAAATTATGACTGCAATTGGGTTCAGAATTGGACTGCCAGTATTATGAGAGTGTGTTATTTTCTCCTTGGTAGTTCATTATCCTAATCAATGACCCTGATCAAATCTCTATCAATCCTGGCAAGCTACTATATATAAACAGGGAGCATGCGCCACATCCCATTCTAGCACTGATGACCTAGTTGGGCAATGAAATGTCTGCAAGCAAACAACCAAGCTGAGAAAGCACTGAGGACTCAGTAGCCCAACCCTCAGCTATATATATTCTCTTCTATTGAATTACTTTTCTTACTTTCTTTCTAGGACAGGTGTGAAAATTAGCAAACAAATTACAACAAAACAATTGCTAAATTCTAAGCTGAGGACCAGCTCTATTATTTTTTATTATTTTTATTTTAAGAAGTCAGCTTCTGTTTCCCTCCTCCTCTCTATTCAGTGTTGTTCTCTTCTGACTGACTACAAGACTCTGCGATGCAATAATTGTTGTTACTGAAGAATAGTGCAAGGATATGCTGCATACATATTATTTCTTTTCTTATTGTTCACCTGTTCTTCCTTCCAGAGCAATACTGAAACAATGGTCCAATGGAAGGCAGCTTAAAATAACCTGATAACGCATTCTGTTTGAGCATCCTCGAACGATATTTCTTTGTTCCAATGCAAAGTATTTTAATTATAGCTGCCCATATGGAAATAAACAGTTTGCAGCGGGGATAGGCAGGCCCATGAATGACATTATCTTCCATCAGGGATGTAAAAACAAATCTATTCTATGTGTCTTTCCAAGAACAATTCTGCAATCCGTCAAAAAAGAGGGGGAGAAAAACTGCTATGGCACGAACTGGCATGTACTTCATACTACATCAGTTGTCTTTTCAACTCCAATGTTGCATATAAAAACGTGTCTGCAGGCAAAAATGTATATTTGGCAGCATACAGGGGAAGAAAAATGTGCATTGGAAATATTCATGTAAACAACATTATGTACTAAGGATAATTACATAAAATGAATATATAAGGAAAAATTGCATGCAAGTGTACATTGGGGAAAATGTATACAAAGTAAAATACTTTATGTAGGGCAAAATATTTTCCCCCTTTTTGCTGAAAAAGATCACAGTGTATTTGTTTGATAGATTAAATCTGGAGGAATGTCACACTGACATGGATTGGGTATAGATTGGATTGGATGCACATTTTTTGGTTCCCCCCCCCCTTTTGTTCATCAAAATACACTGGCTACTAAAAAGAGAGAGAATTTTCCTTGTTTTTTTTCTTCTTCTCACAAAGTGTTGGGATGGAATATGTGCCTACTTCTTAAAAAAGCTATCCACTGCCATAACCGAACCTCTAACCATAATCTTTGAAAAATCCTTCAGGACCAGCTCCTTGCCAAAACTATGGTCACAAGCAACGGTGATTCCCAACTTCAAAAAGGGAGACCCTCGCCTAGTTGAAAATTACAGACCAATTTCCTTATGCTGCATTACCTATAAAGTCATGGAATCAATTATTAACCAATCCATTATCCTTCACTTAAAGACAAACAACCTACTTTCTCATAAACAATTTGGTTTCAGAAAAAAACTATCCTGTAATCTGCAACTCTTACACTGCCAAAAATATATGGACTTAACACAACTCGATCAGGGCAAAGCAATAGACACAATCTACATAGACTTCTGTAAAGCCTTCGATTCAGTGGTACACGACAACTACTCCTAAAACTAAATCATATGGTATCTCTCGGCAACTGCATAAACTGATAGAAGCATTCCTGTCAAACAGACAACAAATGCTCAAAATTTGGAGCATCCTATCAAATCCTGTACCTGTCAACAGTGGGTCCCCCAAGGCAGTGTTCTAGGACCAACTCTCTGCATACTCTACATAAATGACCTCTGTGATCACATTAAGAGCAACTGCATTCTCTTCACTGATGATGTAAAGCTATTCAACACCACAAAAATACTGCTACCCTTCAAAAAGACCTTGACTATGTATCAGAATGGTCCAAACAAATGACAACTTCAAATCTCAACAAATAAATGCTCTGTCTTACATAGTGTGCGACAAAAAAAAATCAGAAATATAAATACAGGCTGAATAGTCAAGACCTTGTTGATGATCCAAACTCTGTCAAGGATCTTCGAGTACTTCATCTCAAATGACCTAAGCACTAGAGCCCACTGTAACTACATAGCCAAAAAGGCATTAAGAGTTGTTAATCTAATCCTATGTAGCTTCACATTACTAACTAGAGTATAGAAAACATTTGCTAGACCAATACTTGAATACAGCTTCATCAGAGTCTGGAACCCATATCATGTATCTGATATTAACACAGTTGAGAAAGTCCAGAAATATTTCACAAGAAGAGTTTTCCACTCCTCTACTTATTGCAGAATACCCTATGCCACCAGACTTGAAACTCTAGACCTAGAAAACCTAGAACTACACTGCCTTCGGTCCAATCTAAATATAGAATATAAAATCATACATTGCAATGTCCTACCTGCAAATGAATACTTCAAGCTTCAATCATAACAACACAAGAGCACACAATAGATACAAACTCAAGGTTAATAGCACCAAATTTGATTGCAGAAAATACTACTTCAGCAACAGAGTGGTCAATGTTTGGAATACTATACCTGACTCTGTGGTTTCTTCGCCAAACCCCAAAAACTTTAACCTTAAGACTATCTACTATTGAGCTCACTCTCTTCCTAAGAGGCCTGTAGGGGGCATGCATGAGTGCACAAATTGTGCCTCACATCCCTGTCCTATTGTTTCTTTTTATTTTTCTTATAAGTATCTATCTCAAGTATTCAAAACTATGTTTATTCTTATACCTGTATCTTGTAAGCGATTCACAAATCAAATAAACAAACAAACAAACAAATAAATAAATAAATAAATAAATAAATAAATAAATAAATAAATAAAGCAC
This sequence comes from Laticauda laticaudata, assembly GCA_004320025.1. Lineage (NCBI taxonomy): Eukaryota > Metazoa > Chordata > Lepidosauria > Squamata > Elapidae > Laticauda > Laticauda laticaudata. The sequence continues at coordinate 24,673 of BHFT01006302.1, forward strand.
CCAACCTGGCAAGGAGAAGGACGCAAGCGCAGAATTAGCATGGAGTTACATGATAACTACCAAAGCGCTAGGACCAACCTTTGGAACTTATATTTCTTGGTTCCCAAGGGAAGACTGCCAGTCATGGGATGAATCTTGTATTTTAGGCAGAACATAATAAAGTAGTTGGGATTCAGTAATTAAAATTCTGAACTTGTTGGGTGAAAAACCAGCAGTCCATGTCTGAGACTTGAGCTCCATGTAACAGGCGAGCTAACCTAGCAGTTCAAAACCATGCAAATGCAACTAGATAAATAGGTACCACTTCAAGGGAAAGGTAACACTCTATGACATCATGCTGGCCACATGACCATGGAAATGTATTCGGACAGTACTGATTTAGTGGCCTTGAAATGAAGGTGAGCATAGCCCCCTATAGTCAGTAACAACTAGCAGACTAAAATCTGCAGGGACTGCTTGATAATAAAATAATTAGCTTGAACTCTGCACATATGGGTCTGATTGTTCATGGCTGACATAAAACTCCTGAAAAGTTCATCCCAGGAGTCAGCAGGAGAAATAAAAGCACCACGTAGATGTGGATGTGTTTCTATCCACCAGGATGGGATATCTGCCCAAGGGAAGATACTTTATCTAACATAGCATCTATCTAACATACTCCATAGTTCTGATTAAGTCAGAGGTTTCTCAGTTCCCTCTCAGGGCAATTCTAATGGCTTTCTCCTGAAGTAGAAGCCACTGATGCAGGCCATGAGTGATTCCTTACCACTGTCATTGTAACCAATCATCATATGATGCTGCCACACATAGAGAAGGTTGCATATTTCAAAGCTCTGTTAATCATACAAATTGAAACAGGAAATTCGGAACATTCTTTGCAGCTTACCAGGTTCGGGGATGATTAGCTGTGCACTGGTTTGTGCATTCCCAGCTTCATTTTCAGCTACACACTGGTAGAAGCCTTCATCTGATTTTACTAAACCCAGAATCCGCAGATTGCTGCCTCCCTAAAGAGAGAGAGACACACACAAGCCAAAGGGTGATCTTGGAGCTGTGAATTCAAGGAAGGGATCACATTGGGAACAACTTGTTTTTGATTCCAAGTAGTCCTTGACTTATGACCACAATTGAGCCTAAAATTTATGTCACTAAGTGAGTCATTTGTTCAATGAATGTTGCCCCCATTTTATCCCCTTTCTTGCTACCGTTATTAAGAGAATCACTGCGGTTGTTAAGTTTGTTAAGCGAATTATGGTTGTTAAGCGAATCTGGCTTCCCCATTGACTTTGCTTGTCAGAAAGTCACAAAAGCAGATCACATGAGCCCAGGACACGACAACTATCATAAATATGAGTCAGTTGCCGAGCATCTGAATTTTGATCACATGGCCATGGGGATGCTGCAGCAGTCGTAAGTGAGAAAAATGGTCATTAAGTAACTTTGTTCAGGGTCGTTGTAACTTTGAACAATCACTAAATGAACTGTTGTAAGTTAACAACTACCTGTATAGGTAGTCCTCGACTTAGAAGCACAACTGGGAGTAGACATTTTGTTACTAAGCACAATGGTTATCTGAATCACATCTGATTTGACAAGTTTTTTGTGTGAATCACTGCAGTTATTATATTAATCTGGTAGTCATTTATTTATTTATCTTTATTTATTTATTTCTATTTATTTATCAAATTTATATGCCACCCAATCTCACTGTCATGTGACTTAGTTGTTAAATGAATCCAGCTTTCCCATTGAGTTTGCTTGTCAGAAGATGGCTGGGAAGGTTGCAAATAGTGATAGTTCAAAGTAGGAGGCCCTCTACCATCCCAGACAAAACCTCCAGTGATGGAGCAGCCATAACTCCAAGAGACAGGCTATTCAACTGTTTAATTGTCCTGTCAGAAAATTTCTCCTTAGTTCCAGGTTAAATCTCCATCTGAGCGGCTTCCACCCATTGCTTCTTGTACTGCCTTCTAGTGCTTTGGAAAATAAGTCAATCCCCTCTCCTCAGTGATGTCTCCTTAAGTATTGGAAGATAGTTATCATGTCCCCTCAATTCTTTTCTTTGATAGGCTACACAAACCTAATTTCCTCAACTGTACATTATCCTTGAATTTCCCAGAAACTACAGAAACGGGATGGCAATTCATTTCCCCCTAAGTGGACTTTTCAATATATTGAGGTAGCTGTCACAAGACTAGAAATGAATAACAAGCTTCAAAATTTTGTTTATAGTTGAGAGATGAATTATGAGGAACAGAGTACATCTGTTGCATTTTAAGAGATTAGTAACTAACGGTTGTTTGTACTTGTCGGGATGAAGTCCTTTGTATTTTTCTCTGTTTTTCCCTTTCTGCACCTTCTATTTTTTTTTTTAATGTAGTCTGTATTAGGTTTTATTTTTTAACTGTCTGCTTTAATAAAATTATATGAAAAAGTGAGCTGTCACATATCCTTATTTTCTGAAATAACGTTGATTTGAGCAGGGCTCTTAAATTTTCTCCTCAGGGAGATAAGGATGATTCATACTGAACTCTGCTGAGCACCTGAGAAAAATGATAAAGATGACAATGTTGATATTTATATCTTTTATTTTCTGTATTTGTTTTTTTTTTAAAAAACAGTAGGCATTGTTTTATGGTGGTATTTTATTCTAAATTTTATGCTTTATCATAATGGGTATCTCTAAACTATAACTTAGGCAAGGGTGTTTGTAAAAAAGAAGAGAACATAGAAGACAATATCAAAATAAATAAAAATAAACAATTTTAAACATTTTAAACTAATACATTACATCTTAACCTTTTGAACATGTAAGATTCCTAATTGTAGAAGAAAATAGGTTTTACAAATCCTGAAAAGAATGTTAAATTCCTTTAGAAAACATTGAATGAGATAGATATGTAGATAACTATTCATATGTATCTTCTCTCATCATTATCCTAGAACTTTAATAAAATGTATATTTATTTAAACAAATATGCTGACTCTTATTTGTTTACACTGCTATAAAATCAAGACTATGTTGTTAAAAGAACGATAATGCTACAGAGCGGAAAATAACACAAATTTCTTATCTAGCATTTAAAATTGATATTAAAAAAAAATCTTCACTATCTTGCATAGGGAATATATTTGTATTGTCAGTAGGTTTGTTGCTTTCTTCGTGATTTTTAAATATTTCTTCTGAGTAAGAAAAATAATTTGAAGGTCAATCTGTTCTACAGTTACAAAATTCTAAGTTGGCTCCCTCTGCTGTAAAACTTTGATTTCGAAATGAGAACTCAAAAGAAAATAAAAGTTTTGCTTAGAACTGCAGAATAAAATTCCAGGCAAGCAAACTTGCATTATTTAATTGTCTTTCTTATAAACAATAATAATAAATTTATGGGTAAGGTTGTATGGACTTGAAAGTTCTTACCACCAAACAGATCTTTTCTGAAAATAAGGAGAAATTATTCCAAGCCATTTTTAATTGAAAGGTATATGATTTAGATCAGCATTGTCCATTTATTGACAGAAGGGTCTTGTGTCAGCAAACTGATGTCCTTATATATGAGATGTATTGGATGTCTCACAACTAAGTTGTTAAAAATCGGGGAAAGTACTGTGTGGACTTAGTGTTTTAAGCCCCAGTAAGTTTCTTTTGAAATAAATATATACAGTATTTTACAATACTGAATATTAACTTTGGATTTAGAAGTTCTATTCAATATATTATAGAAGTTCTGTATCAGTGTGCTTTCTTTCTGAGATATGTGTATATGTTATTTGATAAAGTCTCAATTTTCATGTAATGATGGGCCTTTTCTAGAGTGGCACAGTTGCAGGCACTGATGGCGTTACCTAGTTGGGTAATGAAACATCTGCAAGAAAACAACCAATTTCAGAGAGCACCAAGGACTTGGTGATCTCTCAGTTTGATTGTCTCCTTGAAGAAATTTCATTACCCAACTAGGTAATATCATTAGTACTAGCCAGAAAATAAACAAGCTCAGAGAGCACCAAGGACTCAACTCTGAACTGCAAATACTCTTTACAGTTTGATCTTAAGCCCATTTTTTTCTGAATATGCATCGAGGTCCAACATTTTTTCCTCAGATCTTTCTATAGTGATCATGCTCTTACAGTATTCCATGTTAGGCCAGGCTACAAATTTATAGTGCTGCATAACTTTGGCATTTTTTTCTCTCTCTTTTCTGAGGAACCTGAAACCTCCTGGTTTCAAGGAGTCCCTCCTGCCCTTTTTTCAGATTTAAACATGAAAAATACGACTACACCGTTTGGAAATTATTGGGCCTGTAGGAGACGGAAAATGGGGGATTCAATTTTTCTTTCTTCTCCTGACAGGAAATTTTCTTCAAAGATATAGTTTTTATTGGGAAGCAGTTCATTCTGGCTTGTTAAAAGGTGCATGTTCAACACAAAAGACACCTACTTTTTAACATATAATTAAAGGAGGAAGCAAAATGAGAATGAGACTGCTTGGCATGAGCCTTCTGTGCCTCCTTTATATATGGCAGTGTTTCTCATAATAACTGTTGGGAGAGACCTTGGAGGTTCCTAGTCAAATCCCCTGCACAAGGAGAAGACCCCCATACCATTTCAAAAATGTGGTTGTCCAATTTCTTGTTAAAAGCCTCTAATGATGACAGACCCAGAACATCTGGAGACAAATTGTTCCAGTGGTTAATTGTTCTCCTTATGAGGAAATTTCTCCTCAGTTCAAGGGGTTTTTTCCTTGATTAGTTTCCATCTATACCTCAACAACTTTAAGATATGTGGCCCCAAAGGTGCTTCTTCAGGAGGCAACTGGACTTTTTTTTTTCTTTTGAAGATGTTTCACTTCTCATTCAAGAAGCTTCTTCAGCTCTGACAGGATAGTAGGGAATGGGAAGATTTATATCCATTTATTATATTTATAACTTCCATTCCCCACAATCCTTCCATTCTCCACTATCCTGTCAGAGCTGAAGAGGCTTCTTGGATGAAAAGCGAAATGTCTTCAAAAGAAAAAAAAAACAAGAAAATCCAGTTGCCTCCTGAAAAAGCACCTTTGGGACAATCATGACCTGGATGACTGAGAATCTCTACAGACTTTAAGATATGTGGACTTCAACTCCAAGAATTTTGGTATGTTGGCTGGGGAATTCTGGATATTGAAGTCTACATATTTTAAGATTGCTAAGGTTGAAAAACACTGTTTCAAGGGCAATCACTCTGTAAACTGTCTGGTGAGTTCAAGGTTTAAGTCAATGATTCTGAGTATAGCAGACCATGGTTGAGGAGAAGTCACTGAATAAAGTTCATTTTGAATAGGGCTCAGTATAAATAAGATATGTGTCTTTTATTACTGTAACCTTATGTCAGAACTGAAAGTGTATAATTGGAAGGATTGTTTTTCAAGGAATATTACAAGAACTAAATGTTCTTGACTAGGTTAAAATCTCTCTCTTAACTTGCATTGCAAAGAATGCTTTCTAGTAGATCTGATTTAGTCTACAAATCTAGTTAAATGTACTGCATAGTGTTATTATATCATCATTTCCAATAGATAATGACTAATTAAAATCACTCATATAGAAAAAGAAAACCCAGCTATTAGAAAAGAGCAAAGGTGAAAAAAATCACAGAAGGTCATGGGGAAATGGTTTTCATCTTTTTTCTCTCCATCCTTACTTTCGAAGCAATCATTTAATCTGTGTATCTTACTACATTATTGCTAAGTGCTAACTTTGAAAGCCCACTTTGCTATATTACCATTAAAAAAAAAACAGATTTGCTGGAATCATTTTACAATTTAGGCTGAAGCTGTTGAACTGGTTTCAAAGGTGTAATAACAACCACTGATAATTACCACTATCTGAAAATAATCACTAGGAATGACAACTTCTCCATTCTTGATCCACTGTACCGTAGGGGCTGGTTTTCCAGAGACAGCACATTCAAACTCGATGTCCATACTTTCATAGGCATAGAGATTTGAAGGGTGAGTGATAAACCACGGAGGAACTGAAAAAAACAAAAAGAAAGAGAGATCAGAATGAAAGCTATTACCAGAAACCTAATACACAATTATTTATCTGTGACAAATCCTCAGCTATCAGACAAAATGTAGTCAGTAGATCAAACTTGGGTGATTAAGGTGTTGGCCTAATAACCAGGAGACTATGAGTTCCAGTCTTGCCTTAGGCAAAAAAGCTAGTTAGGTAACTTGGGCCAAACACCAGGAAAACATGAGTTATAATCCCACTTGAGGCACAAAAGCTGCCTGGGTAACTTTGGCCGAATAGGAGAACATTAGTTCTAGTCCCACCTTAGACATTAAAGCTGATTAGGTGACTTTGGACCAATCAACAAGAGACTGTGAGTTCTAGTCCCAGTTTAGACATGAAAGCTAGATGAGTCACTCTCTCTTGGCACAACCCACCTTACAGGGAGAAGGGAGGAATATTGGCACGTTTGCCACCTTGAGTTATTAATAAAACTAATAAAGGTGAGATATAAATAAATAAGTAAATAAATAAAAATATACCATCCAATTCCATAGTATTGTGATACATGGTCTTTTACCTAACCTGTGATTGGCTTTACAAAATAAACCAGGGTGAGCAACAATTTTCCAAGCCTGCAGGAAGAAGATGTAAGCCAAATGATCTTTTCAGAGGACAAATTCTTATTAAGCTAGCAATTATCTGTTGTCTTGTATTACTATAATGTATTAACACTTTTCCTGTATATTATGTGATATGCTAATTTAATTTAATTTCATCATTATCATAATACTAGTTATAGTATGATAGAAATTTGCAATTCAAGGGAAACTGCTAATAACATCACATTTCTAATGAGTTTTTCTATCATCAAAAAAGATGGGAGGTGGAGGGAATCCATCCTGTTCATCAACTTTCAACAAGGGAACAATATTCATTATTCTGAATATTCATAGCTGCAAGAAAGCCAGATTAGATTTTTAATTTTCAGGATAGCATCCACAGCTTGTTTTTTGACTTGGAAAATGCAATTGTGTTTCTGAAGCAACCATGCGTGATGTCAGAATAATACAGTTTTTACAGTTGTATCAATACAAGGAGGAATTATCTAATAGAATATGCTTGTATAACTAATGCTGAGTTCTTTGGGTTGCAAAATTATCAGACCCTATAGATCATTATATTTATTTTATACTTATTGATAGCTAAAGAGACAGTTTGGGGTAGTGGTTAAAGCAGAGGTAGAGAACGATGGCCCCTTTATGACTGAGCATGGTTGGCTCAGGAATTCTGGGAGTTAAAGTCCATCAGTTATGCAAAGACTATGGTTCCCCACTCTGGGTTAAAGCATCATGCCCAAAATTGGGAGACCATACATTTTAATTGTGCCTTAGGCACAAAGTCAGCTGAGTAACCTTGAGCCAATCACTCTCTCTCTCAACCCAAATAGGATTTTGTTGTTCAGTCACTAAGTCTTGTACAACTGTTCACTGTCAACCCTGGAGCCATCTTGGAATGTCTTCAGGGTTGCCACAGCGAGGCTGAAGAGAGCTATGGGAAAGGGAGGGGGAGTAGAGATAACTGAGGGAATATATAGCCAAAATAACATTCTTTCTTCTGAGAACCAAGGACATTCTCATTAGCACCTGGAAGGGCATGGATGGGAGCCACCTAGTTTGAGAAAGGTAACCTGATTATGGCATGTGATGATTGTGGGTAATGGGGGAAAGAACTTTGGATTTTGAATTGAGTGGGGAAAACCCGGGGAACTTCAGAGTCAGGTTTTCACCAGCTGTGCCAATATGACATGCTTGATAAATCTACACTTTGAGGAAGCTTTGGGCCTTGGAGTTTTGATTTCATCTGAGCTGTTAACTTGGAATCCTGACATTCACGATCCTATGAACTATAGCACATCAGCCTCCCCAGTTCTTCTCCACCCAAACCCATGTTCATTGCATCAATGATACTATCTAACATCTCATCCTCTGCTATCCCCTTCTCCATTTGCTTTCCATCTTTCCCAACATCAGGGTCTTTTCCAATGACTCCTCTCTTCTCCTTTCACTCCCTGAGAAGTGATCACAATTCCACAGAAGAAAAAAAGAAAGGTAGATAACCATCATCCCAAAGGACTTTTATGAAACATGTAACTCAATAGTGGGATTCAATTTTTTTTACTACCGGTTCCATGGCCATGGTTTGGTGCGTGGCAGGGGAAGGATACTGCATAAAATCTCCAGTCAGAGATGATATTTACCGATTCTCCAAACTACTCAGAATTTCCGCTACTGCTTCTCCAGAACTGGTCAGAGCCTGCTGAATACCACCTCTGATATAACCCCAGAAAGAGAAACATATGTTTATTTAAAGATATACATCTTTGGACTTCCGGTTTGGGCTTCTTGGGCGACCAACTGAAATCACGATCGTCCGTTGCTTTGATCTGTGCTCACTGCTGGAGCTCCCCGAGCCACCCGAATTTGGGGATAAAGCCATCCCATAGAGGTGGTGAAGAAGGGGGAGCCATCAGTGGGGTTGAGGAGAGCCGCATTTCTCCTCCTTGGCTGGCCATTACTCCCTTTCCCAAAGGCAGTTGCAATGGCAGTCAGAAATAGCCACTTCAAAGAAGAATCCGACCGGGCAAGATTGTGTAGGAGGAAGTTTAAAGGACAAAGTTTGACTGACTGGATTGAATGGAGAACATCTATTTAAGGTACCTGGAACCTGAATTTTAAAGACTAATAGTATTCCTAAAAAAGATTTTAAGCTGCAAAAGAGAACGGGAAAAGAAATGGAATTGGCTTTTTTTCCCTTAACATTGATAATTTAACTGACTTGGAACATTAAGAAGAAGAGATTAGAATAAGAAATTGATACTAATCCACTTTGACATTAATAGGCTATTTCTAGCTGAAAATAAAGTGTCAAAGGGATAGA
>BHFT01006307.1:0-53027 GCA_004320025.1 Laticauda laticaudata
ATGGATGGCAAGCTTTTTTGTCCATTTTACATCCTCTTTGCATCCGTTGGTGCAGTGGGACATGGGCTTTACTGCATAAGGTATAAGAGTGGGCAGTGGCAGGCTTTCGGAATTCTGTTTTTACACTCTACAACAATAACATGATATTGTGATAGCTGTTTTTTGATCCAGCCTACCTTGAAACGCTGATGGAGATAGTAAAGGGTGGTAGCATGTTTAAAACATGCTGCTTATATAAGCATAATCCTGAGCCTTCTTCTTTGTCCAGAAACCCTGAGTCCTGTAGGGCATATAGTCCCCAAATATGTCTGTAACCCCAACCACATTTTTTAAATTATTTGTGATAATAATTTTCCCATCCCAGAATTCACAAAAAAACTTCTCTCCTTCGCCCTTCCTCCTCAGCTCTACAGACCATTTGATAAATGCTCAATGTGCTACTTCTTAAACTAATTTGTAGGCTGCAGGTGCAGACTGGAAGACATATTTATAAAAGTATTCCAGTAAATGTTTAATCTTACTCTACATTAAAAGAGTAATCTTTATACCTTAAGACAACTTCCTGCAATGACAACCCCAAAAGGCCAACCTGAAACTGAAAAGCTGGAGGCTGGATCTCAGGTGACAGATCCAAGTGGTGGACCAGATACCCAACTCCTGTTTTTGAGCTTGTTGGTCTTATGGCTCTGCTTGTTCCTTTTCCTCCAGAAAAAGTTTGAAATTAATTGCCCAAGATAACGATCTCATTTTGCCTAGAGGTCACCTTTGAGGCTTCGCTGCTCCTGTAATTCTGAAATTATGTTTTCTTCCTGAGTGACTGCTTCTAGAACCATCCAGGCATTGCTTGTTTGCAACAACCTACTTTCAGCAACGCAATTAACTTTTCATACTTGAGCTGTAAGAGTATCTAAAGCCCTTTTAAAAATTTTATGTGTAACTTGATGCTTCCTTGCAGAGCATATTTAATGGGTTTTTTTAAGTGGGTAGGCTAAAGAGGATTAAAACAGATCAAAAAAATATTCATCTATAGGCTTCATAAAGATAATTGGATAATTATTAGAAGAAGCAAGGATTCATAAAGAACAAGTCTTGGTGGACTATTCTTATCTCACTGGATAATTGCGCTATTTCCTTATCAGGTTGTGAAAATGCTATAGACAGAATATGCCTTGATTATAGCAAAGTATTAGATAAAGTCCCTCATTCGTGCTATGTTAACGAGTAAGCAAGTTATCTAGGCTGGTTGGGAAAGAAATTAAGCAGCACAATTATTCACTTAGAAAAGACAAAAATCAAAATGCAGGTATAAGATAGAAGATAACTGGTTTGGTAACAATATTTATGAAAAAGAGCTTGGAACAATAGTTGGTTGAAAACTGTGTATGAGTCAATAGGTGTCAGCCAAAAATGCAGTTTTTGTTGCATTAACAGAAAACAATGTACTCTAAATTATGTGAGATAACATAATTACCCATTTAGCTCTGAAAAAAGCAGAGTGGTATGATACCACAGCACAGTTCAGATACCTGAATGGATATCATACAGTTCTACATACACACAAACATATGTGTTCTCAATAATTCTCAATGTGCAGATATGGTATTACGGATATAAGTCATATGAGAAAAAACCATTTCTAATTCAATGTAGAAGAGAGAATCCTTCCTATTAACAAGAATCCTTTGACATTGGGGATTCCACCAGAGAAGCAGGCTGGAAAAGACAAGGTGAGACAAGTTATTTACTTGCATTGACCACCGAGTTTGATTAAATAGCTCCAGCCAGCCCTGCAATTCTGTGAATAGATAGGAAATCCCCTTTTTCACTTGAACATTGCAAAATGAACATTGCAAAATTCATGGTGTGTGTTTTTTAAAGGTGTGAAATGCTTTTGTGCTCTTAAAAGTAATACAATTGCACCAATCCAAAATTATACTAAAATAACTCTACCCTATTCTTTATCCTTAAATTTGGCTGGCATCCATCCATCGTGGTTGTGCTGATGTCATAATCTAAGTAAATACTTGCAAGGTGTGTTTTCAAAAGTTGTGGTTTCTCATCCCCTTGGAAAACCTGTTTCCATTGTCTCTGTCTCATTTCAAAATAAATGAAACCTGCAATGTAGTTTAAAAACATCCTGTGTTTGTAGGTATCTGGTTTCCCACTATAGGCAACAGTAGCCATGCCCCCAGTTTCTCAGCTTTTTTGGGGAGGGGGAGAAAGAGAGAGAGTCTATTTTTCTCCTTGTAAATGAAAGGTGAATAGATATTTATTAATTCATGCATTGCAGAAAGCTCTGGGGCAGAACATTTCAGCAGCTGGTGATGGGGGGAGAGGGAGAGCCAATAGTAATTGCTTAGCATTTGGCACAATTGCTATTGGCTTGTCAGTCAAAATGTGAGCAGCACCTGAAGACATTCTCTGTCAGCTCCAGATATCTAAGCGTAAAGACAATGCAGTATTAAAACCATTTCAAATCTGCAAATAGTGAGGACAATGTACATACAATGAGTTGGTTTTAAAGTGCCTTGTGAATGACTGATAAAAGGCTGCTTTGCAGTAGACTTCAAGATATAACCAAGCACAAATCACATGGGCAGTTATATCACTACAAATGTCAAATGTCAAAACCACCATTCTTGGGGGGGGGGAGATGGGAAGTGGAACCATGATGTTAAGTGGGCTAGTGAGGTGTATTTCATTCTTTCTCCAATATTATCATAAAATAAATAAATTAAAACATTATCATATTTGGACTAAAGCATGTGGTTATTCCAGAGGAAACTTGTATTAGGAAAACATTCTGAAATTCCAATCATCTCTTTCAGCTAAGACTCTTCTGAATGGCAACTCCAAGTTTAAAAATAGTAGAAAGAATTTGAACTCATGTGAGGGCAAAAAGATTCAGAAAATCTCAGATTTGAACTTCCTCTGTTTCAGAAACTTATTCCAAGGACCATCTTAATACCTAGATCCAGTGGTGGGATTCAGCCAGTTTGCACCAGTTCGAGAGAACCGGTGGTTAACTTTCTTACCAGTTTGGTGAACTGGTTGTTGGAAGAAATCATTAGGGCAGATAACTGGTTGTTAAATTATTTGAATCCCACCACTGCCTAGATCCACTGTTTAGGGCAGTGTCGTGGCTCAGTGGCTGAGATGCTGGGCTTGTAGGCTGGAAAACTGGCAGCCCAGGTTCGAGACCTGAGTACCACGATAGAGTGAGCTCCCGTCCTTGTCCCAGCTGCTGACAACCTAGCAGTTTGAAATCATGCATATGCAGTGGGGAGGTAACAGTGCTCCATGATGTCATGCTGGCCACATGACTGTGCAACTGTCTTTGGACATTGCTGGCTCATTGGCCTTGAAATGGAGATGAGCACCGCCCTCTATAGTTGGCAACAACCAGTGAAGTAAAATCCACAGGGACTCCTTTACCACTGTTTAGTGGGATCACAACTGAACCCAACATTTCTGTGGTGAAGACAGTTGTTAAGTGAATTTTACCCCTTTTTATGACCTTTCTTGTCACAGTTGTTAAGTGAATCACAACAAATGTTAAGATGGCAATACAGTTCATTAAGTGAATCTTGCTTCCTCATTGACTTTGCTTGTCAGAAAGTCACAAAAGGGAATCACAAGGGGCCAGGACACTGCAGCAGTTGGAAGTACAAGTGAGTTGCCGAGTGTCCAAATTTTAATGAAATGATGATGGAGATGCTTCAATAAGTGTGTAAAACAGTAAATGTGTAAAACAGTCATAAATCACTTTTTTCGGTATCACTATAACTTCAAATGTTCACTAAACGAATGGTTGTAACTTTTAAGTTAAGGATACCTGTATCAATCTGAAAACTGGTTATTCCAGAGTTTAAGATCGATAGCTTTGATTTAAAGATGCTTTATTTCTCTATGTGGACTCAAAATCAAGCTCCACAGCAAAGCTAGAAGGGGTTTCCATAAGCTTTAGCTACTGCCATGTTGACTTGGTTGAAGATCTCCAGATCGGAATTGCTTTTTATCCAGCTAGCTTTAAACAAAAACAAAAACTCTGGGACTTCAAGCAGCAGCTAGAAGCAGGGGTGGGATTCTACCAGTTCACACTTAATTCTCTTGAACCGGTTGTTAACATTCTAAGCAGTTCAGAGAACTGGTTGTTAGAAGAAATTACTAGGCTAATCCTGTCAGGAAGGCAGGAAGGAAACATTCTGGTGTTGCTTACAGAAACTACCTCTCCGTTAACCCTTATTACATTCTTGGCAGNTGGAGTGACCATTCAAAGTTACAATGGCACTGAAAAAAGTGACTTATGACCGTTTTTCACACTTACGACTGTTGCAGCAACCCCACAGTCATGAGAGGCCAGGCAAGGAGATGTGTGCCTCAATGTGAGTGATGTTGAGTTGGCCACACCCAGCCAAGTCACATGACCACCAAACCATGCCTACCAACTAAGCCACGCCCACAGAACCGGTTGTTAAAAAATTTGAATCCCACCCCTGACTAGAAGGGCTGAAAGATTATACTCCACCATCTAGCCCTGTGATGGTGAACCTATCGCACGCAGAGCCACTTCTGCCGGCATGCGAGAGGTCACCCAGAAGAGCCCCACTGTACATGCATGTTTGCCCCCTGCCATTCAGCTGATTGTCAGCTATCTACCATGCACACATGGGAGGGATGTACACACATGCACAGAGGCATGCAGTGTGGAGGGCATTGCATGCACATGTGGAGGTGTGTGGTGCAGGAGGGGTCACAGGTGCATGTGCAGGAGGGCGGGGGAGTCGCATGCATATTGCATCATGGGTGCAGGCACACAAGTGCACTTTTGGCACGCAACATGGAAAAGGTTAGCCATCACTAATCTATCCTGTTGTTGCAGTTTTGTAACTGGATTCCATCTTCCATCCACCCACATGATCTTCAGCATCCTACTTTGAGAAAGGGCTCCTGAGAGTGAAGCATTGGGCAATATTTCAAGGAGCTCCATTAAGCATAAAGAGTGCTGCCAAAGAAAGCAATGTTTGAACTCTGCAATCCAACAAGAAGGACCAATGGCTGACTGAGAAAACTGTGGAGTCCCTGGTGCTCTCTGAGCTGGGTTACTTGCTTGCTGAAGTTTCATTTCCCGGTCATGTAACATTTACAGTGCTAGAAAGAAGTGGGATTTGCTCTCTGTTTATATGAAAGTGGCTTGCCCTGTCAAGTGTTGGTTGAGAGCGTTTGTTTCTCCTTAGTTCATTTATTAGGTTGTTGTTTACTGATTTATTGTTTGGTGTTATCTTGATGTTGATCCCTGATTATCTGGGTATTGATTACTGTCTTGGAGGTGTTCTTGTCTTTTTGTTTCCTTTTTAGCTTTTTTATTGTCTCTTTGGTATGGTGTATACATTTTGTTTTTCTCTGTATGCCTGTTGATGGTTGATTTGTCTAAGTGCCAAGCTTCTAACAATTCTCCAAAATGTTTGGATTTAGCTTGGTCTAGGATGTTTAGTTTCCCAATCAAAACTCGTCTGTCCATGTGTTATGAAATTAAAGAATTTTCATCACGTCTTCTGATTATATTCCAACAGCCTCATTGGATGTTTCCTGACAAAACCATAGAAGGATAATGAACAACAAGGCCAGGGAAATTGTGGACATGGGTCTTTAGGAGCAATTGAATCCCACATAGTTCCATATCTCCAGGTCATAGTACTTCTCAGAACACTTCATTTTATTTTCCAAATGGTGGAAATAATAAAACAATGGACATGGCTGTGTGTATGCACAGATAACATAATGCCATAAACCGATATTAAAAAGAATGTTCACATTGGTTCATTGTCTATGGACCAGAATATAATTTAGTCATTATTGCTTTCAAATCCTCCACTCTAGATGTGACTGAAATTGGAGAATGTTTTATTAATGGTATCAAACATTCAGAGCTCCAGGAGAATGGATAGGGGAGTTCTCTTCCCATTAATTTCCCACTTTAACTTATCAACTAAAACAATGAAGACAGTTTATTTAAAAATCCAGCTCACAAGCTGGGTTGGAGTGGTTCTTAAAAAGTAAGCTCACTAGAGTCAACTAATTCCCATTATTCCAGGTTCTTGTTTACATTGGTATATTGTTGACTGGATTCTGATTTTTTTCAAAAACATAGAATTTCTATCTGGGTTTTTCAGAAGTACTTTCAATATGTATGTATATTGGGACAACTCTATCATAACGAGAATTCACCATTTCTGATAATAGTATTCTTAGTTTTATCCAGGAATGTTACACAAAACTTTATGGAGAAAGGATAGGCCTCCAGACAGTTTGCTCATATTCTCAGATTGGAAAACATGGCCATTAACAAGACTAGACATTGCAGTAGCTCAATACATCTCTGGTTCGGATAAAACTGTGGCATCTATAAACAGATACTGGTAATTTGTGTTGTAGAATGCAACACAAATCATCCACAAGGGTTTGGTCTCCTCCGGGATGGACTGTCAGTGAGAAGAGTAGCTGATATGAAAGGAGTGGCAGTAGTTTCTCTGAGTATGTTCACCTAGCAGCTGTGAAATTTATACTGCATGATGGCACCTGATTTCCAGTGTGCATCCTAATCTTTGTATCATTTTCTAGTTAAATTCAATTTTCTAGTTGAATGCAATAACTGCAGTTTGTGCAGTAAAATTAAGAATCAATTTAACCACAGGAAATCAGGGACAATTTTACGGGGACTGCTCTAAAGTACTGCAGCAAAATTAATTAGTCATAGGACACCTTTATTACAGCAAATGGACAAATAAGCAGCAGCGAGATCAATCCTCAGTAATTTTAACTATATGGGGCAGGGTTCTTTACATTTTCATAGGCCAGCAAAACATTTTTTTATTCATGCTTTTAATCTTCCTTCCTTCCTTCCTTCCTTCCTTCCTTCCTTCCTTCCTTCCTTCCTTCCTTCCTTCCTTCCTTCCTTCCTGGTAGCTCTGAAAGGAAATGTTGCAACTGTCCAACTGCAATTAAATAGTATACAGAGGAATGCAATGACGTCACATAGTGGGAAAGAGCTCTCCCAGGACAGCAAATACAGCGAGTCTAAACCATAGTCAATGTAAGCAATGAGCTGCAATGTTAAAGTGATTGAGATATTGGGATATTGAGCAAAAGCATGGGCAAACCACCTTTAGATCCTAAGTCAGCAGTGAGTTTCATATATGCACAGGTGCCAAAAAATGGGCTGAAGAAGGCATGAGACCGTCCGCAATATTTTGGCAGCTGATCAGCACTGAAGTCTGAATAGAGTTGGCAAGTGTAATCAAAGCCTCTTTTCAGCCTGGAGAGTATTATCTTATGAGGGTTTCCAGTCATGCAGATGAACTTAACTAAAATGCTGGACATTTGCCTAG
Source organism: Laticauda laticaudata (assembly GCA_004320025.1). Classification (NCBI taxonomy): domain Eukaryota; kingdom Metazoa; phylum Chordata; class Lepidosauria; order Squamata; family Elapidae; genus Laticauda; species Laticauda laticaudata. The sequence continues at coordinate 7,389 of BHFT01006307.1, forward strand.
AATCAAAACTGGAAGTCAAGTGCGCCTCAACAGCAGGGTTTTCAAACCTTGGCAACTTTAAGATGAGTGGACTTCAAACTCCAGAATTCTGGGAGTTGAAGTCCAGGAATCTTAAAATTGCCAAGATTGGGAAATCCTACTGTACAGAGACATTAGAAATGGGGCTTGGGTGCATGTTCTGACTTGTACATACTGTTAGCACTTATAAATCCAAGCAAGTGGGGCTAATGGAAGCATAGCTATCCCTCATATATACATTGTAATGTAAGCTTGAGCGTGTTTCTCTGAATTCCTTGAGGGAAGAATAGGTAGAAATTATCACAAGCAAATGGCATAATTACAATTTATACTCCTTTCCTGGGTTTGCCATAGCACTGGGATGCACATTTTGGAGCATTCCCACATGACCTCATCACTTGGTGTCAATTGTTGTGCCCCTGTTGTGTAATCCTTCAGAGAGACCTGATCCTTCCAGGCCATGAAATTTCCACAATCGTTATGTGTTGGCAGAACCTGCATATTGCTTATTCCTTGTTCTTGGGCCATTTTTTTTTTCTTGGAACTGAATCACTTCTTTGCTCGCTTTGAAGTGGAGACATCAGAGACAGCTAAAATACTGCCACCAGCCAATTGTAGCCCCCACCTCTTTGTGGAGGAACAGGAGGTGAGGAGCATTCTGAGGGCCGTGGACCCTAGAAAGGCTGCTGGTCCTGACAGTATCTCTGGCTGAGTGTTTAATGACTGTGCTGCTCAGTTGGCTGGAGTCTTTACCAGGATCTTCAACCAGGATCTTCAACCGGTCTTTATCCCAGTCCACTGTTCCATCTTGTTTGAAGGCTTCCGCCATTGTTTGCTGCCAAAGAAATTCCCTATCAAGAATCTCAATGATTACAGACCAGTGGCACTCACTCCTATCATCATGAAGTGCTTTGAGAAATTGGTCTCCCGGGACATCATTTCTGGTCTTCTGCATACATTTGATAAACACCAGTTTGCATACAGAAGAAATAGATCATTCTGCAGAAAGATGCTATAGCCATCAGTCTTCACACTGCTCTGACTCACTTAGAACAGCAGGGGGATGCTTTTTGTAGATTTTAGTTCTGCATTTAACACAATTCTTCCACATAGACTAGTGTCTCACTTCTGGACCTTGGACTTTCTTATTCAATCTGCCTTTGGATTATGGAATTTGTGTCTGGCTGCTCACAGAAGGTCACGATTAGGTAATCATACCTCTTCAGCCTTATTCTTAACACTGGTACACCACTCTTTATGTTCATGACTGCATTCCCACTCATGCTAGTGTAATACTATTACTAAATTTTCAGATGATACAGCAGCGGTTGATTCATCTCCAGGGGGATGGTCTGCCTAGCGAGATGAGGTGGATCAGTTGCTTCTGTGATGTGGAGACAATAACTTGGTCCTCAACACAATAAGACCAAGAAGCTTATAGTAGATCATAGAAGAACACGATCAGACATCCACTCCTTGTTGCTTATCAATGGAGACCGAGTGGAGCAAGTGGGCCAGTTTTAAGTTTCTGATGACCATAAAAGGGACCTGACCTGCAGTACTCACATTGCAGCACTGGTCAAAAGGGCCCAGCAGACATTATATACCACCTGAGACACTCAGAAAAACTGTTGGTGACCCTTCTACTGCTGCACCATCGCAGAGCATTTTAACTTACTGCACCTCTGCTGATGGTTTGGCCAATTGCACACGTGACAGATAGAAAGCAGCTCCAGAGCGGTTACTTGTCATTGCCCAGAAGATAATTGATTGCCCTCTCCCCTCTTTGGAGGAGTTTTGTAGCTCCTGCTGCCTTAAGAAAATTCAAAACATTCTTAAAGATCCATCTCATCCCGGGAATCCTTTTTTTAAAACTATTACCATCTGGCAGCCGGTACAGAATAATAAAAACAAGGACAAATAGGCTGAAAAACAGCTTCTATCCCAGGACAGCAGCTCTGTTGAATTCCATTGTATAGTGCAATATTAATGCAAAATCAAGGGTTTTCAATTCAATGTGTGGAGTGTGAATGATATTTTATATTTATTTTCAGTCATAATGTACACTGAAGATAGTATTTAATTTCCTTGTATGAGGTGCAATGATAAAAAAGTAAATTAAACTTTTGTAGCATATTATCTCTGATCACATTGGCAGGGCTTGTCCAAGAGCTCCAGATTTGTTTTCTTAACATTTTGAGTGTTTCTGAATACTTGGACAGCTGGATACAGAAATGGCTGAATGAATAGATATTTGGGAAAGGGAAGAAAATTCATAAGTCGTTCTCAAAGTCCTGTTTTCCCACAAACACTTGGAAGTAGGAGGCCAAATGAAACTGCATCCGCAAGAAAAAAAATCCTCCCTGTCACCTTTGTGCACAGAGTGAAGCCTCTTTCCAATACATTAGAAGCTGTTGGTCAAAAAAGTAGGAGCAGCTGATCAGATTCACTGCAGAGAAGGGTTCACAATGGGGTGAAACAGTCAATATCAAATGTTGTGACAACATGGACAGTTTAGACTTCCTACCAAATCCAAAGTGCAAAGGGGGGGGGAACTGACTTTGGGTTTGATTCCTGAGGATTGCATGGACACATCCATGTACTTTTCTGGCTACTTTGGACAATAATGGTTTGCCACTGCCTCATTCTGGGGTGGTTGTTTAACTTCCCAGTTTTCTCATCTCTCCATTCATGCCTGCCTGATCCTATTTAGCTTTCCATCCCAGGCAAAGCCAGCCAGATCCTGTATATCTTGAGTGATCCCCTCAAGGAGGAAGCATATTTTCAAAAAGAAGGCCAAAGAATGATTGAATCTGTACATGATCTGCTGCATATGCTAATATATTACTGCCCTCAGTCAACATTGGGAAATGCAATAGAGATAGAAATATAATCACTCTCACTATAGTGAAAAAAGCATATGGTTATCTGCAAGATGTGCCTCCTCGTGTAGGTCTCCAACAGCTCACTTTTTATGGGTGACATCAAACGATGAAGCCCTCTCCCCTGTTTCAAGAAGGGACCATCGTCTGCATTCTAACTCTGAAGGGGGACACAGGCAGAGGTGGTATTCAGCAGGTTCTGACCAGTTCTGGAGTACCGGTAGCGGAATTTTTGAGTAGTTCGGAGAACTGGCAAATACCATCTTTGACAACTATAAAACGTGTATACAAAATGTCTCTGACTGGTCCTGCTCCCATCTATTCTCTGCCTCCCATTGAGTCCCAGCTGATTGGCTAGGTCTCATTTTGTTGCCCTGCACAGGAGAACGGAGCTGGGAAGCAGGTCAGTGGGATGGGGAGGGAATGGGGATTTTGCAGTAACCTTCCCCCAGGAATGGGTTGGGAATGCATATTTTGTAGTTTCCTTCCCATGGAGTGGGGTGGGAATGGAGATTTTATAGTATCCTTCCTCTGCTATGCCCACCGAGCCACGCCCACAGAACCGATAGTAAAAAAAATTGAATCCCACTACTGGGCACAGGCACTCGGAAGTGTGTAACTCCTAAGCATGGACAGTAGAAAAAAAAAATCAGGAAATTACCTGAAGTTTCCCCCTCTCTAAGGATTTGCTTCCAATGGTCTTCCTCCTTCTCTCTCTCTTCCTCCCCCTCCTTCCCTTTCCTTCTCCCTCTCTCTCCTTTCCTTCGATCTTTCCTTTCTTCCTACCTTCCCTTCCTTCCTTCCCTCCCTCCCTTACTCTGCAGCAACAGTGTTGTTTACCTGCTAGTCCCCCACCCCTGCCCTCACCCCTGCCTCCCTTTCTAGGAACACTGTGTTCTTTACTGCAGCTTGTAGTTATACCCTGGAGCAGAAAGTGTATTTCTTCCCATCCTCCTCTTTACAAGTGGAAGAAAAGGGCCAGGAGATTGTAATCACACCAGGCAAGACTGTCAAGCAAGATATAGGACAAAACGGTCGACAGTTAAGATCACCACTATTCATTTACTGACCTAGCAGCAAATAAAATAGCCAGGGAAAATCTCACCTGTCATGGAACTGTTAGAGGTACAGAAATTTTACCGCTGCTATCAGTTGTGGTCAGGTCTGTTTGTCCTGCCCAGGCTGATTCATGGGAATACATTTGAACATTTCATTGTTCGGTAATTTCGCAAGGACTCAATAGGACTTTGGGGGGGGGGNTTTGGGGGGGGGGGGAGTTTATTCTGCCAAGGTCTGAGTTTCTCTGAGTTTTTCTTTTCCCCATTCACCTAGGTCATAAGTTTGCATTTAAAATACAAGACCTGGTTTTTAAAGAAAGTCCAGGACCAAAAAAAAAAAAAAATTCCTGAGACCTCAAGGCACATTTTATTGTTTCATTCTGCTCCACTGCCTTTTTAAAATGGCAAGTAGTACTTCAATACTGTGAATAAAATAGATGATCAGTAAAATTTATTGCACAAATTCCTTAATTTTAATGAAAATAGGAAGAAAAACTCAGTAGAACTGGACCTGCAAGGAAAGTGAGAGCAAAGCAATCTGAGTAACCGAGTCCAATAAAAAAGTGAAATAAGAATCTACCACAGTCAATCCACAACTGTGAAGAACAATATGAACTAACAATGGGTTTTTAGTATTTGTTAAAATAATAAAGGAATTTTGTTACATATAATTGGAATATAGTTCTCATGGTCTTTGGGTTTTTTTGTCAGTGCTATGCAAACTGTTCATGTCACCAGAGTTAAGAAAAGATCCAGAGAGTGAAATATGGGATTAAGCAGTGTCTCAGTCATCATGAAGTCATCATGATGTCATAATGAAGATGTGACTTCATCTAAACTGCATGGTGATTCAATGCATGTGATGTAATCATAGCTTGTACTGAACAGCTATGGGAAAGCAACTTTTTGACTTTTTACTTTGGATTCTGCTGAAAGAAAAAAGTCAGCAGCAGTCATGCTGCAACTTGGATTATTGAAATGAGAAGGAACATAAACAGTCAAGAGTCTACTTTGGGGCAAGGCAGGCATTTTAAAAACAATATATCCAAGGCTGATTTTTCCCATCTCACTTTTTGGCTTCTGTTACCATATGGAGGATATATATCCACAAATGAAGATATTCCACTGCTTTTTCTTTGTCTAAAATACATATATTATTTTGTGGCTTTTGTTTGGGGTAAATCATCTGAATCACACTATAGCGCACAGCACTCAAAGCCGCTGCCCATTATAATTTCACTAGGGAAAAGTCAAGTCCCACCCACTTTCCATATACAGATACTGCCTGGCTGGCCCATATTATTTCAAGGTTCCCAGCTCTTTGATATCCATCACCGGAGGCAGCTGTTTCCTGCCCAGCAGTAGAGCATATTCTCTGCCCAATTCCAGAAACATCCAGTTCACCAGATTGAAAGATCTACCTCCTCAGTTTCATTATAGGTGTGAGGTCTGAAAATGATCTGGGATTGGTTTTATATGTGCAAAGAAGATCAGCTAGTCATAATCTAACAAAGGCAGTATATAATATAGAGGACATAAAAATAGGATTCACGTCCTTTCCAAGAAACTAATTTGAGAAAGCATCTCAGACAAGCCACTCCTCTATACACACAAAGAGGGGCAGGAGCACTTGTAGAGTTGCAAGATTCAGTTACTATAGCTGTTCCACTAAAAGTAGTTTTAGATCTATATGGCAATGGTCTATCTTACAGGACTGATATTTATAGTATAAGGCAGGGTTGTCAAACTTGATTTCATTGAGGGCCGCATCAGAGTTGTGTTTGATCTCAAGGGGGCAGTGTGGGTGTGCCCAGGGTACGCATGGCCAGCTCGACGCCACTGGTGCTGGGGGCACCTGTGGTGGCCTAAGTGCTCTGCCAGTAAAAACAGGCTCCCAAGCTCTGTTTTCAGCTGCAGTGGCTTCCTGCAACCCTCTGTCTGCAACAACGGAGCTTGAGAGGGACCATTTTCTCTGACAGAGGCCCCACGGGCCAGTCCAAAGCACCCGGTGGGCCACATCTGGCTCCCAGACCTTGAGTTTGACACTCCTGATATAAGGCCACATCCCATTACCAGGAGATCAGAGACAATCCCCCGATCTCTTCAGATTATGTTCCTCACCTCCTCTACACACACCCAACCTGAGGCCACTTTTCTGGGCCTTGATTTGGCACCCCCATGCATAGAAGTCCTCGATGTATGTGTGGGTATGTTTTTACTCATACTTCTTTTCAGGTAGTCCTTGACTTAGGACCATTTAATGACAATTTGAAGTTATGACCTCAGAACAAATTGCTTAAGACTTATACTCAAAGGTCCAGCCATTGTACTACCATATGGTCATGTGATCACAATTTAAGTGCTTGTCGAACAGCCTGCATTTATGATGGTTGCAGTGTCTTGCATTCACATGATTGTGACTTGTGACCTTCCCAGTCAGCTTCCAAACAAAGCCCATTGGAAAAATTGAATTTGCTTGATGACTCTGGTGTTTTGCTTAATGATCATGGTAAAATAGTAATCAAATCAGGTCCAGTCATGTGATAATTTGCTTAATGATCCATTGTGTACCAATCAAATTATAAACAATGATTAAATTGATTAAATTTGCCAATTCATGCAGTAGTCATGTGGCCATACCTCTTTTTGCAGTGCAACCTCCATAATTCCTTGAAAAGCTATTTTGACTTAACAAAAATTGTGCACCCATGGCTAGAATTCAACCCATAATTATTCAAATCCAGAGGGAGGGAAGAAGGCAGATTAGGATTAATCTAGTTTAGAAATCCAGAATTTCACTCAATTATATATCAAATGGAGGGGGAAAAACTCGAGTGTGGCTAAAAGAGTTTGGAATGTTGTGCATGAGAAGGAAATATAATGTATGTCGTTGTGTACCTCATTCTGTCTGCTGTTTGATCTTTTTTGCACTCTTGTTTTTGGTATGGTTGTAATAATGTAAATTATTAAATAATTATATAATAATTAAATAATATTAAATAATGTAAATAATGTAAAGCAACTTCCATGATATTTTTTAAAAAGATAACTCCAAGGGAGGGTCAGGAAGCATCTTTAACTGCCAGAGTAATAAATTACTCTTTTATGAGTCAGTTTGGTGTTGGGTGGCCCTGAAACTGAATAAAATAAATAAATATGTGGATTAAAGCCAAAAGAAAACATGGCATTAGCCACATAAACACAACATGGTTAAATTCTCTTTCCACCCTTTCACAGGTAGAAATGCACTCCATCAATGTTTGGCCATTCTGCTGTATTTTATGCATTGTCCATCTTGTACCTCCCATTCATTTAGTCAGCACCCTCTATTTTCTTGCGCTCTTTTTCTCTCCTGGTTATGAAAGAAAGATCCTTTCACAGATTTATTTCACAGCCAGTTGCTAAACTCATAGAAGATACGATACATCAGTGACCATAAGCTGGAGCTAAAGATGAGGCAGGTTTGATGCACAGTTAGAATCCTGTGAATGTTTAAAATGTATTGTTTAAAATTAGGGACTGTAGTTTAGTAACTCATAGCTCTTCAGATTTAAGCAGAATGTGTTGTAGAGCAAATATCTCCTTGCTATTTTCTTTTGGTTTTACCAATTGTTTCTTATCCTCATCTACTAATCAGTGAATTGAGACACTGCTGCTGCTTGCCACAGCAGCACAAAAAACTTTTCTTTCATCCCAGCCCCTTGTATGGGCGGAGAGAGCCAGGGAGGGCGAGAGCAGGAGAAGTTGCAAGATTGATCTGGAAAGGAACCAGTTTAATCCCAACTATCAGCAAAAGGCAGCTGCCAGCAAGCCAAGGCCAGACTTCTCTGATCAGAGTGGAGAAGGAGGAGGAGGAGGAGTAGACCTCTCTCTTCTGGAGAAGAGACATCCCCCCTCCCCCAGATGCCCTTCACTGGAGAAGCCACCAAGACATGAGCATCATCACAAGAAAAAGGGACGAGGTTGGTCTCCGTTTACTGTAGTTCTGCAGGTACAGAGAGCACAGGGGGAGAGAGAAAGGAAAAATCTTTGGGAGGAGATCAAGGACAAGCGAGATGCACGCGAGGAGGAGGAGAGAAGGATGCCAATGATTTTCTAGTAGACTATTAAATTGTACCATCGTTTCAAAATCTATGTAGCTGAACAGGATTTCTAGGCAAATAGAGACAGAGAGAGTCACAACAGGTAGATCGATCAGATAGGGATTTTTGCCTTGGATCCAGATTTTAAAGGCATCCCAGAGCCAACTTTGTAAGCTCATCCTTGATGGAATGAGCCCATTGTTCCATCTTGTGAAGGAAATATCTTCTCTTTAGGGATTCTGTGCCGTGATGCTGAAGTAGCGAACTGCCGGTAGCCACCCTCTACCACCCTCTCTCATTTCCAGACCAAACCTTTCCTCGCTTCCATGCAATTATGGTATGTAGCACTTTCAAGAACAGAATGTCTCTTTATTCCCTCCTGCTGCCGCCACTGCCGCCACGATTCCTGTATCGCATTGTTTGTCCAGCCGCTCCTTTTGTAGCTTACCTTGTGCCTTGTATCTCCTGAGATTTAATTACTGGGTTTAAAAAAAAAAAAGATCAGTGCTTTTTTGCATGCCACGATGATGAACTGTCAACAGTCAATGCAATGATTTAAAAAAAAAAAACATGGAAAAGTCATAGCAGGCTGGTTTTGATTTATTCTTAGAACAAGATAGAGATGAGACTCAAAGTGGGTGCATTAAAACTTCAATGATAGTAATCAGTGTCTTTTGAGAAGCTGATCCACAAAGGAGAGTTGGAGTGGGTAAACTTTCCTTTGCTTGTTGTCCCAATGCTTCCCACTTGCTTTGTCTTCTGCCGGGAATTCTCTCTTTTGGCTTGCATGAAAATCAAAGATGCTGTGTTTGTGTATATATCTGGGGAAGAGGTCCTAAGTGCAGCATCCAGAAAGCTGGGAATTAAGAGGTGATGTGCCCTCTTAACATTGTCTTCTTTTCTGGACTGGGGGCCAACTGCCAGACAAAGGAGTTTTAAATGCCAGAACCCAGCAATGGATGGGTGATGGAAAGAGGGGGAGAAAGAGAGGAAGGGAGGGAGAGAGAAGGGGAGAGGGAGGGAGAGAGGGAGGAGGGAGGGAGAGGGAGAGAAAGAGAGAAAAACATGAGGCAGGGAGCTAATAATACAGATTCATAATAAAAAAAAGTGGTGCATTGCAGAAGAACATTTTTGGCACAGCTCATTGACCAATTCTAGTAGATTAACTTTTTTCTGGAAATAGACAAAAGGGGTGTCCCTTCTTTGCTAGCACTGGGCTTAAGTTAACTTTTAGCACAATGGCAAGTTATTTAAATTCCGCTTTTAAATTTTGGCAGGTGTTTTAGGGAAAACCCTCCTGTGGGTTTCTTCCTGTTTAAAAAATGGACTCAGGAATAAAAAACCCATTTTCATTTCTGGAAATTCTGCTGTAAGCTTCCACAGGTGTCAAAAGGTCATCATGAATACTATTCTACTATTGTGCTAGTATTCTATAATACTATAGTGTTAATAGCTACCTAGTAAATGGTTAATACTATCAATCCTATAGTACTGTTCAATGCTATATGAAGCTCTTTGGCTGAGATGGTCTGTAACTTTAAGAGATACATATTTTACCTCAGAACTTGGGAACAGCTGTCTTTATCCTAGATATTTGGAGGCTATGATTAGTTGGGAAGAAGACACAGACAGACAGCACTGATACGATATAGAATTTGCTTGGCTAGAGTGATATGTTTCAGTCAGTTTAAAAGTCTTGCCCTAATTCTATCCCTTAGTCTATCCTACCTTCTGGTGGAGTGTCTTTTGCCATATCAGTTCACTAGAAAGCTTGTCTATTTTCTCTCTCTACATCAGGAGCTTGCAATGCTGATAAATACTTTTAAGCTCCAGCTTGAATACTGCACCATTCTTTTCATGGGGATTCACTTGAAGACAATCCAAAACCTTCAAGTCATGATGCAACTATTTGTTCTCCACACTGTTCAAGCCATGATCCTGCTGGGACAAAGTGCTCACAAGTGTTTAATCAGCATGGACAGTGATTGGAATGGAATACCTGGCCTTTCCAGAAGACAGTTTATTTCCCTACAGCAATATGTAACTTCCTTAGGCAGAGTTTTGTCACTGGGCAGTGACTGGGAACAGAGTACATAGAATTACATGCATCCTAGGCTGTCATAGAGACATGCAAAAATTAGTCATTGGCTTGAGGGTGGCTATGTTGATTTCCCATCCCATCCCCTGCCATATCTTGTGGGAAAAAAAATGGCAGGGAAATATCAATTTGCTTCTGATGTAAAACTGCACCTTTAACCAGGGTATGAACATTATGTTAAGGGATGAAAAGTGGTGCTTATTTGCTCTTCCTTATTTTATTCACAGCCTGCCTCAACTTTCATTTCAGCTCTTCTACTTATATGACTTTAAGTAGGACAAGAAATTGAATAATATATTTGACCATTACGTACCTGAAATGCCCACCTAGCAAAAATCTTGTGACAATGCCCTATATTTTATGTTTATATCTGGCACTCTATTGATTTAGCATTTTATCAATGTCAGAGGAGAGACAGAAACAATGAAAGAAAGAGATTCAGCCCTAATGTCAGTATATTTTTAGGCAGATTGTACATCCCCAATGAACTAGCTTCAGACTTATTACACGTTTTTAAAAACTGCTTTCAGACTTATTACACGTTTTTAAAAACTGCTTTTTAAATAAGGAGCTTCACAAAGCAGTTTATAATAATAATAGAACACAAATTGCTACAGCCAGCGCAGAGATTAAATCAAAGGTTTAGTCTACAGAATGATAAATACTTTTAAGTCTATGTAAAGAAATAACAAAGCTGACAAGTTTTTATTTCTGATCCTCGTTTTCTTTACAAGACAGCCATAAACAGATTTTAAGATTAAATGAACCAGCAATGTCTATTTTCTCACTTAATACCTATAATCCCAGATCTACACTAATAACATATTTAACAAATAACCTAGTGCAATTTTCTGTAAATATATGGTAAGGAAGGACCATCATACAGCAAGGACAACTGGCTTTTCACTTTTCTGAGTGAATGTATTGTTTGTTATGAGCAGATGCTATGTCTTTTCTCTGAGGCCTTTATTTTGGAATTTTTTGATTCATTGACAATGGCATTTCCTGCTTGGCCTGCTGCATAAGGTTTTTATTGATTATTTCATCACTTATTGACGAACGTACCACAGGACTTTGCATAAAGAGTGACATAAGCAAAACCCAAGGCTCAAGGAGCTAAACTTTAATAAGAAAAGAGAGAAAAACAGAGAAGAGGGCATAGGAAAGGACCACTCTTCTACTCACATGATTCATTCATTCATCCATTCATTTATACTGTACAATTTATCATCTCAGCAGAGTCCAGATAGTTGACAAATAATGATGAGCAAGCTCTGATGCAAAAGACTTCAGGGAAAAGAAGGATTTTTGGCATGTCTTCACCAATTTGAGTCCATTTTTGGTGGATATTAATTCATATTCTGTTCTGCTGTTACTTTAAGCACTGAACAGAAGGAACAAAGTCTGCACAAAGATTCATATTTAACAATATGCAGCCCATGCAGTTATTTACAGTATGGTTTGTTGGTTTAGTGCACAAACTCACAGATTAGACTAATGGATAAAACCATTACAGTTAATCAGAGCTCATCTTATGTTAAGCACTGAACAAAATAAATTTATTTGTACATGATAATACAAATAACGTACATGAACTTGTTATACGTAATATCCAGCATTAATGTTAAATGACCACAAAAATCCATATTTTAGTCCAAAGATGTGTTATTATAGACAAGCTAATATTTAAAGGAATACTTTAATATTTTGCATAATTTTATAGATTCTGAAAAATTACATGTCATGCCTGCCAATATTATAATGATACTTCGAAGAGGATTCTGGTTGCAATGTTACCTGGAAACCTAGTTGCATTGAATTTATTTGGATTTATCTTCAAGGAAACATGCATAGTGTATGGCTGTACTCCATTCAATTATACCAAGACACAATGTCTCATTCAAAATGCCAAGTTTTTTTATCTGATATCAGGACTTTCATATATGAATGGTAAAATCAGAAGCAAAAAATTCATAGTACTGTTGAATATTTCTTTTCAGCTTTCAACTATGAAGGTTGAAAATCAGTCAGAAGGCAAGAAGATGGAGCAGCCCAGACTGGAGGCAAAGCAACAGAATGTGAAGGTGGAAACCGAGATGGATGAAGAGAAGAAGGAAGAAAGTGAAGGCCTCATTGAATTCTTCAGTTCCTACCAGGATCTTTTCCAATTCTTTTGCAACAATACAACCATCCACGGTGCCATCCGGCTGGTTTGCTCTAAGAAGAATAAGATGAAGACTGCGTTTTGGACAGTTCTTTTTTTCTTGACTTTTGGCCTCTTGTATTGGCAGTTTGGAATCATTTATAAAGATTATTTCAGCTTTCCAGTCAACTTGAATTTGAACCTGAACTCTGATAGGCTTACCTTTCCTGCTGTCACATTATGTACTCTCAATCCTTATAGGTAAGACCGGTGGTCTTTCAGGTCTGTGTGTTGTGCTCTCCTGGCATTGATCTTTGATATGAACTGTGACCCTTTAGGGCATTTGATTTATAAAAGAGAAGCTATTGACTGTTAAAGTACAGAGTTACCCTTCCCCTCAAAGCTTCAATACAGGGCTCAGAACTCAATAAGGGAGTTTTAGCAATCAACTGCACCCAAGACAAACTCAGAGGCACATTCTTTCCCTGGCCTCCTTGAACTTGTACCACACTGTGACACCCCTCCCCCCAAATCTTGCATATGGTCTGCCCAAGATCTCCTCTGCCTCCCTACGCCCTCCAAGCACTCCATCCTGCTTAACACCTATATGTCTGGAATTACAACAACTGGACAGCTAGGATTGCCATGACTAAGAGATGCAGTCATGTGATGTCACATGTTATGACTGCATTACTTAACAACATCGTAAGTTGTGGACTACCTGTGTCTGTAGCATTGTAGATTTTAGTGATGTAGAACTAAAGGATTATTTAGTAGTCTTCCGATAACAGTTTTTACATTATTTTCACAAGGCACTGTTACTTGCTACAAAATTTCTCTGAGTAATCATTAGTGCCCAAGCAAAGCTTCAGGATTTTCAGGAGAAATTTAAATTTTAAAAGAAATTGCCCTGAATATTTCTGCAGATGTTCAGATTATAGAGGTTGAATTCCTGAATTCTTCTTCAAAGGTGCGACTTATCTAGAGACATGGCTGCTATTGCAAAGTATCTTCCCAATAATGCCAAGTATGGCATAACCATGGCCTAATAATCTTTTTTATATTTATATTCCTTGATATTCCCTTTATTTTATCCCCAGTCCATGAATGAGACAGGCAGCAGCTTAAGCTGTCCTTAGCTGCACTGGTGGCAGTAATTTGCTCCACATCCTTCCTCAAAGTGTATGAAAACTGTTAGGCTTTGTCAAAGTCATGTGATTCAGAGTGACTGGGATCTGGACATCACTGAGATGGATAAGGACAACGGATGTCATACTATCATATTTTCTTCCAACACAAAAATGAATGAATAGTATTATTACAGGGGAGACATGCTCCAAGAGTCAAGAATTCCAGAACTGATTTTAATTATGTGGTGCTTGGGCTAGAAAGCATAACAAAAATGATAAAGACTAGGTAATTATTAGGATTTAATTTAAAATTTAATTTAATTGAAGGAATTGTAAGAAAGAGAAAGATTAAGTCAGTTGATTATTTTAAAAATTATTCATAATGGTAATTGATTTTTTTACAAAATACTATAGGTTGATGAGAATGGATAAAAACAGAATAATCTCAAAAATAGATGCACTTTCCTCACTGGTCAGTACTGTAAAATAAATTATAATTGTTAGAATAGGGATTAATTTAAGCTTAAAATTATTTATTAATCAATGATTAAAGATACGTTGATGGGAATACAACGACCAAGCCAAGGATTAGAAGAGTGGGGTGAGGTGATCAAGACTAAGATGCATGGGCACACATTGTTATTGTAGTTGTGTTTTGATTACTACAATTGCTTTTCCACCGGCCCTGCCCATTTCTGGGAGTGTAAGCCTTAACATTACAGAAAGCTGTTACAGAAAGCTAAAAATGATCCTGGACCTGAAATACCATAGTTAGATCTTCCCTGTTCTGGAAATAATACCTTCAGTCCAACAATCTTGGTAAGAATCCCAGCACAGCTGGATCCTAATTCATCTTCTGTTCACCTCTGATATACTGTATTGTTAAAAGAAAGTGAACTTCAGCCTTCCAGAGCTTGTGCCTTTGGATATGTTGAATTTTGGTAATATTGACAGAGATTTCGGGAGCTTATAGTCTCACACATCTGAAGACCAGCAACTTATTAACAATTGGACACTGTATCCCTGAAGCCAATTCTTCCATCTTTTAGGTACAGTGCTTTTCGGAAAGACATGGAAGAATTGGATCAAATGACCCGACAGACTCTTCTGGAAATGTACAAATACAATATGTCTTTGGACCATAAATCCTCTCAGAAACGCATCTCTAGGAGCCTATACAATCACATCCAGCGCTATCCATTGCATCGACGCAAACGTGATATACGAGCCATGGAGGACAAAAACCGTCAAATGGGCAAAAGGAATTCAAGCATTGGTTTCACCCTGGTAAGCATGACTTTAGATTCTTCCTGAACAGCTGTGCCAAGACTCCTCAATCTCCTTCATGACCAAATTCCTGGATCTGAAGTGTCCATAAATTAAAATCATGAATATGTTATCCTCCCATTATCTATCGTGTGTGTGTGTGTGTGTGTGTGTGTGTGTGTGTGTGTGTGTGTGTGAGAGAGAGAGAGAGAGAGAGAGAGAGAGAGAGAGAGAGAGAGAGAGAGAGAGAGAGAGAGAGAATGAATGAGAACTAAGTATGAATGAGAACTAAGTATGTTTATCCTAATGAAGAAAAGGCTTAAGGGGGACATGATAGCAGTTTTCCAATACTTGAGGGGCTCTCTTAAATTCACTAGAGCTGTTCAGGAATTGGGGATAAGGAAAATAAACAACATCAACTCATAATTTTTAAGGCAAAATAGCTAATCAGTCCCATATAGAACAAGTTATGGTATCGGCTCCATTCCCAGAGGGCAGTTATTGAATTAAATAAGGCAGTCTTATCACATTGATAAAGTTATTTGAGGGCAGTTCTGCTGATTACTGAATCCAGTATATACCTGTCAGCCCTGGATCTATCTTGATTCAGATTAGGGCTGCCACAGAGAGGATGAGCAACTATGGGAATCAGACAATAGTGAGGAGGGAGGATAGCCACAACAACATTCTTTCAAAAGAGTTCAAGGCCGAGTTGCTGGAGTTTGGAGGGGTGTGTGACAGGACTTGGCGGGAGTTCAGAATTGAGGTGGATTGGAGAATGAGACTAAGGAATCACCAGTAGGGGCTGGGTGTTGAGTTTTAGTGTAGAAGGGGGAAACACGGGAATTCAGATTCGGGTTTTCCCCGGATGTGCCAATATAACTTCTCTAATAAATCTTACTTGGATGGACTTTGTCTCTGAGTGCTGAATTTGGGATGGAGAGTTTCTTTGGAATCCTGACAACAGTATCACCACCGTCATTCTTATATTACTGAAATATAAGTAACAGCAACAATACAGAATATAATTTTTAAAAGACTACACGTTATTACTTTAAAAAATTAAAAGGAAGAAAAATATGTTTTATAAAAGATCCACATCATATTCTTGTATATCACTATGGGATTGATTCAGTTCTCTTTAATTGTCATTAAATCTCAACAAAATAGTAAAAAATTACTTCATCTTCTGATTTTTGAGAATGTAAATAGTTTCAGAAATAGAGATCTGCTGAGTTCATTACATTGAGAGTTTTGTTGATTTGTGGATAAAAACTATCATACGGACATACTGTACATCTGATTCTATAGATGGAAAAGAGGTTTTCATAGGGCCATATGGACCATCATAGGACCTTGTCCACTGATTCCTCTATAATTGGGAATATTTTTTCTACCTTGCTGAGTTCATTCTTATTCCAGAATGGATTTAATGGGATTGGTTTCTTTTTCAGTGTAACGAAAATAAGACCGATTGTTTCCAGCAAATGTATTCTTCTGGTGTGGATGCTATACGGGAGTGGTACAGTTTTCATTACATCAACATTTTGGCAAAGTTCCCTGACACTAAGGCCCTAGAAGAATCCAACTTCACAAGTTTCATCTATGCCTGCCGATTCAACGAAGTGACATGTAACAAAGCGTGAGTTCCAACATTGTTGCTCCATAGATCAACTTAAGTCCCTACCATTTCGGTCTTAGTTCTCACCATTTCTTTTTACTTAAACTATCAACAACCCACCTTTTTATTATCAATAATTTGATTATTGGTATTGATTGTTTCATACTACCATTTAAATTTATTTCAAAAAAACAAAGTGGTAGGTCTGGGTCATGAGCTTAATTTAGGAAGGAAGTCCTGACATAACCTACATACTGTATGTTTTTAATCATCATTTCAATTCAACTACAAAGAGGTAGTTGGATTATGGTCTGCAGTATAGTCTGCAGTTAAGTAAGAGATCTACCACTTCATCTGTGAAACTAGGTTTCTAAAAGAAAACTCTAAATTTCCCAAAGAAGGGAAAGTTTTCATGATACCCAAAAACGCATCTAATAGCTTTTCTTATGAGCAGGAATGGAAAGCTGATCAGTAGATCTGAACACCTTTTTGGCCTCCTCCTCTGGCTGATCCCCAGAGGAATGTGACAAGGCTTGGATGATACACTAAACAATCGTGCCTTGAGCTGTTTGTGGTTAGATTACTAGTATTATTGATGGGAGTAGCCAGCAGATGTAGTCTATACCAACACTTCACTCATTCATCACAAAGCCTGAATTTCAATTACTTCAGTGGTGAATACAATGAATCTTTGCAGTCTTATGGGGAAGGCTGTATGTAGACTTCTTAAATATATAGTTCATTTCAGGCCTTCCACTGAACACATAAATATCTGAGTTTGGGCTTGGAAGTATAATTTTACTTCTTATTAATGTTTCTAATCAACATGCATATAATAGTATCCAATAAAGGAAAAGCTAGATGATCCTCAGAATAACATGTAACAAAAAGGAACTGAATATCACTCAGAGTTTCCTTTGGAGCAGCTTATAAGGCTTGCAAAATAAATAAAAACTTTTACCTATAATATGCTCCTTATTGGGGTAAGGAGCCATCAAAGATGCTTTAAATGTTTAAATCTGTGCTCATACCTGAATGGTTTTCAACATGCAGGAAGGTAGTTATGGGACATTTTTCCCATGATGCCAGATCCTAAGCTAAGAAGAGTTGCACTTGTAGGTTGAAATCTGCCCCCAATTTCTTAGCCCTTTTCACAAGCTAGGTTCTCAATCTCCAGCCCTGTTAAGCATCTTATGTATTTTATTCTATCATATCTATTGTCCTGACAACACAGGGAGCTCCAATGGACTTACTTCACTAAACATAAAAATATATAAAAATAGCTTCCAAGACATATTGACATGTACCTATTGAAGTTGTGTAGTCAATACATTATTTGAGCATAAATTTATTTATGATCCCATGCAGTTACCAGGTTATGTAATGATATCATATACCCACAGCAGAATAGAAATGTTATATTTGTGACATCCCTTTGAATAAAGTGTCATTTTTACTTAGTTTCAAAGATCATTTTAAAGAACTACAAAAAGAAGGAAGAGATTTTAGAAGGGGAGGATAAGACATTTTCTCATAATATTTGACCCATTTTTACCCTTAGCATTTCCTATTCCAGGAAGGTTTTTAAAAAGGAGTCCCTGCAGATTTTATTCCACTAGTTGTTGCCAACTACAGGAGGCAGTGCTCATCTCCATTTCAAGGGCCACTGAGCCAGCACTGTTCGAGGACATTTCCATGGTCATGTAGCCAGCATGACATCAGAGAGCACTGTTATCTTCCCACTGAAGTGGTACCTATTTATCTACTCACATTTGCATGCTTTCAAACTGCTATGTTGGCAGGAGCTGGAACAAGGAGGAAGTTCATCCTGTCACATGGTGCTGGGTCTTGAACCTGGGCAGCCAGCTTTTCAGCCAACAAGCTCAGCATCTTAAGTGCTGAGCTACTGTACCACCCCCATTTCAGGGAGGGGGGTTGTTTTAAAATTAATAGCTTAGAACATGGAGATTAGCATTAACAAAAGTCAACTGGATAAATGTTTTACAGATTTGTTTCTCATCAATAACTGTCCAACAACTAGTTTCACTTTTTTATTTGCCTTTCTTCTGAAAATGCTTTTGCTTGTCTACCACTTGATATCTCTGGCTCTCTCTTTCTGTGGAGATATATATAGAGTGGTGTGCATAAGTGTGCACAAGTTTATGTACATCATAATCAAGACCTAGAGCAACTGAGGCATGGAAAAAGATAGGATACGGATGAAATAAGAAAAATAGTGATTCCCAGTTAAGATCATAAGGTTTGTGAAGCTACTAAATCTGATGAGAGTCATCCCTACAAAGGGAAGACTGAAGTAGGCAAGATTTGAAAAAGAATGGCTTCAAAATACCTTGGAGGAATTTTTTGGAGGGAATGGTAAAGGAGCCACAACATGTGACTCATCAAAGCCGACACAGTCCACTAGCCATGCTATTCAAGACTGATGCCAAGGGCTTATTAACCACACCCTGTCTTTTTCTCTGACTTTTCAGTGTCAAGAGAACAGCAAAACCAGGAAGTCTATTAAATCTCTAGTGGGTTCCATTTGCCATGGTGATGAAATAAGGACTATGTGTTCACACTTAAAACTGGAATTAGCCACATTGGTTGGGTCTTTTGTTGGGAACAATATGGCCTTTTTTTCAGTGCAGTTGAACCTTGGCTCATTTGGATCCAGCTGGCACCTGGACGAGCCACCATGAGTTTCAGCAGTTGTTTGCGGACTTTCTCTGGCATTTCTTCACAAATTGTGTATACTCCACCACCACCACCCCACACACCTCAGCCAAGCTTACCTGCTGCTGGCACCAAGCTTCTTCCTCTGTATTTAAAGCAATTGATAAATGCTAGCTGCACGGTTGATTGTTCCTGATGCAGGGATCATAAGCAATGTGAGATGACGTGAAGAAGTTCATCCTTCTCATTTTAGAACCTGATCTTCCCCAGAGAAGACAATTTATAAATCTATCAGGATTTCCCACCAAAAACCACAAGTAGTTCGCACATCTTTCCTATTGTCAACTAAATAAGGTTATAATTCATTGAATTTTTCTTTAAGAAAAAAATATGTTGCCTGGCTTGATTTTTTTTAAAAAAGTATCTGCAATAGTCTTAACATGGAACAAAAGGGGCGTGATATGTTATTAAATCTTTCTAGTACAAAAAGAATCTCAAGGTGTAGCATGTATAGTGGTAGAATCATTTGGTTGGGTTCACACAATACATTAAACACAGATTGATAATGCATAACTGCTGTGTTCAATAACAAGTTATGCTCATAGCATGGTTTACGTAATAATCCGATTCTCACAATAAGCTGATAACTGTGTTCTCAGTTTTATTTATTTTGATTTGATTTGATTTGTCAATCGCTTACAAGATACAGTTATAAGAATATAGTTTTGAATACATGAGGTAGATACTTATAAGAAAAATAAAAAACAATAGGACAGGGATGGTAGGCACAATTGGTACGCTTATGCATGCCCCCTACAGACCTCTTAAGAAGGGGGTGAGGTCAATAGTAGACAGTCTAAAGTTAAAGTTTTTGGGGTTTGGGGAAGAAACCACAGAGTCAGGTAGAGTATTCCAAACATTGACCATCTCTTTTGCCTGAAGTCCTATTTCCTGCAGTCAGTTTTGGTGGCAGCTTGAACCTTGAGTTGTATCTATTGTTGTGCTTTCCTTGTTATTATTAATGATGATTAAAAGCTGAAGTATCAATTTGCAGGTAGGACATGTGCAATGTATGATTTTATATACTAGTATTTAGATCATGACCGAAGGTGGCGTAGTTCTAGGTTTTCTAGGGTCTAGAGTTTCAAGTCTGGTAGCATAAAGGGAAGATTCTGTAATGAGTAGAGAGGCGGAGACTCATTCTTTGCTGAAATATTGCTGGACTTTTTCAATTGTGTTCATATCAGATACATGTATGGTTCCGACTGATGACTGTATTCAAGCATAGGACTAGCAAAAATTTTGTGATGGCTCTAGTTAGTTTGATGATGATATTACCAAAGAATAAGCCTACGTTACGGATTAGATTAACAACTCTTATGCCTTTTTGGCTATGTAAGTTACAGTGGGCTCTAGCACTTAGATCATTTGAGAGAAGTACTCCAAAGGTCTTGAAAAGTTTGGATCCTCAACAAGGTCCTCGATTATTTAGGCTTGTATTTTTATTTTCTGATTTTTTCTGGCCAATATTTATGAGACCAGAGCATTTATTTGTCCGAGATTTAAGTTAGCCATTTGATTGGCTCATTCTGCTACATAGTCAAGGTGTCCTTTTTGGAGGGTATAAAAAAACGAGAGATAACTTGCCCTAATTCGCGTCAGCACAAGCTCACTTGCAGTAGTTTGTTGTGTGTTGAGTAGCTTTACATCATCAGTTGAAGAGAACGCAGTTGCTTTAATATGATCACAAGAGGTCATTTAGTGTAGAGTATCGCTGAAGAGAGTTGCTCCAAGAACACTCCTTTGGGGCACACGTTGGTTGACAGGATACAGAATTTGATAGGACACTCTCCAATTTTGACCATTTGTTGTCTGTTTTACAGGAATGCCTTTCTATCCAGTTATGTAGGGTGTCCAGAGATATCATAAGGTTTTAGTTTTAGGAAGTAGTTTTGTCGTGTAACACTATTCAAAGGCTTACAGGAAGTCTATGTAGATTGGCCTCTATTGGGGCTTTGGCCCTGATCGAAGGTAGTTGTGTAGTCCATATGTTTTTGCCAATGTAAGAGTTGCAGAT
Source organism: Laticauda laticaudata (assembly GCA_004320025.1). NCBI lineage: Eukaryota > Metazoa > Chordata > Lepidosauria > Squamata > Elapidae > Laticauda > Laticauda laticaudata. The sequence continues at coordinate 28,440 of BHFT01006307.1, forward strand.
TGCCAGGAATAGCCTCTTTTCTGAAAAACCAAAGATTGTGTTTATTAGAGTAGGGTTGTTTGTCCTCTAAGTGGAGGATAATGGTATTGCGTTAATAAATTGGATTTTAATGACTTTACCAGTGATGCAGCATAAGGAGTTGATCTGTAATTTTCACTAGGTGGAGTTGGTCCCCTTTTTGAAGATGGGGATGACCGGTTGGCTTGGTGGACCAGTTTTTGGTAAGGGAGGCTGGGTCTAGGGAAAGATTTTTCAAAAAAGAGTTATGTTCGAGGTTCGGCTATGGCAGTAAAGTAGGCTTTTTTTTAAGAAGTAGGCCACATAATTCCATCTGGTCCAATAGGATAGGGGGGGATTGGTTTTAGATTGGTGGAGTGCTTTTTCAACCAAATGTGTTCTGTAGAAATCGACCATGTATGAGATCAATTGTTAGTGTGCTCTGTGGTTCAACTAGAAGTAACTAGGGGCCTTGGGAAGTCATTGCTGTTTGACACCCATACTGAAGCCAAATTCGCCCGTTTACAGAGGACTCAATTTACGCCTTTGATGGTGTTGGTCTTGCAGTCTTTACCATCTAGGGACCCTTACAGGGGTGGGGTGGAACCCATGAGTCTTTTAGGTTTGTTTAAGCAAAATTTGTAGAAATGCCACAGGTGGAAATTTTGTGCATATGTTTTTCCTCTTGTTTATATGTGAATAATTAGTGCATTCAGTTTTATTCTGGTTGGGGAGTAGATTTTTTGTATTGGGCCTTTTGGAAGTGTGGGCAACGTGACGCAGATTTGTTTTTTTCGGGCGCAAAAGGGTGAGTCTCTTTTTGAATTGAAGCTTCTTAATTGGTTTATGGATAATCTGTTATTTTCTTGGTTTTGGGAGGTTGGGTTATTGGTGCATTTTATAAGGTTTGATGGGCTGGCTTTTTGATTTCCTAGTAAGAAATAATGTTGTACGATGGTCTGTTCAATCGAGTGAGGTGCGGAGGCGCAGCGAATAGAAATTTGCCAAATCAGGGAAGAGGAGATAATTGATTATAAGCATATAAGCTGCCTTTTTTTGAAGTTATAATTGGGGATTTTGTTGTTGTGGTGATTTTTGTGTGGATGTTATGTTGAGAGCAGAAAAGTCATCATGGTTGTGGTTCATGGTTGGTTGTGGTCACTGTTGGAAAAGGGTTCTTTAATTTGTATTCCATAAATTGAATTCAAGCTATTGCAGAAGATGAGATGGAGGCAGTTGTTAAGTCTTGTATTGTTGGTTACCAGTTGTTCCAGTCTCAGATTTCTTACAGCATTGTAGAAGGTTGCATGTATGGGTTCAACTGTATATTCGTTTCGGGTCCAGTTAATATGAGGAAGACTGAAGTCACCAAGAAAGATAAAAACCCATTTCAACCTAGCCTGCCACAACAGAGACAACCATCTTAACATTAAAAAAAGCTCTCTTAGCTGAAATTTTACATGTTGATTTTTTAACATGCAAAATTTTAAGAGAACTTTTATGTTAAAGAGAATCCAATAAAAATACTATTCTTTTTTCCTCTAAGGGCTGCAAACTCAACTATTTGAATCAGTTGTGCAGTTAGCCACAATTTTTATTTTTGTTTTTTCAGGAACTATACACATTTTCATCACCCTATTTATGGGAACTGCTACACATTCAACGACAATAGCAGCACTTTGTGGATGTCCTCCTTGCCTGGGATCAACAATGGTGAGCAAATGCCAAAAAATGGTAATGAATGTCTGGAAAGGCTTTTACAACAATAGGCGTCCCTTGTTTGTATGCACAAATAATGCTAGAGAGGCCAAATAGAAATACAAACACACACACACACAAAAACATTCAGAGAGAGAGAGGCTTAATTGCATTAAGGACATACTGCCATTATTTCTTAAAACTACAAGGCTTTCTCTACCTACTGATCATTATGGCCAAAAGAGAGTGTGAGTGTGCATGTGTTCACACTCATGCATGTTTAAAAAAAGTTTCACTGTTATCTTTCTTTTCTAAGTGACTTATCTTTCTTACATTACATCATAGGCATCGTATTGGTTTGGTGATATTTAATTTCCTTCTCAATTCAGCTGTTTTTCTTTTAGCTCTTGATTGTTATGTTTCAAGTTCTTACGAGATTACACTCTTCCAAATGAAAGACAGCAGGCTTTTGGTTGCAGAGCCTTAAATACCTGACGCTTTCCTACCACACAATATTTTTAATATAAAATTGATATTTGGGTTATTTAACGCAAAGCACCAGCCTCAATATTTTTTTTTACAAAAGAAACTTTTGTAAAAACTTTAGTTTTAACTCTTAACTTTAGTTTCAGTCTATGTGCATTATTTCAATCGTACACAATGGCTAAACTGCAACTCTTGTGTTAGATGGTTTTATTATCTATGCTGAGAACATTTTGTAAAAAGGTGTATCCAGCAATAGAACTTTCCCTGCCAGTTTGAAGTGATGTTTGCCTATTTATATAACACAGGCCTGGCCTCTATGACTCAATTACAAAAAGGCACAAATTGTACCTTGACTTTACTCCAACCAGCATTTTTTCCCCTCTTCAGGTTGTTTTACATCCATTTTAAGATTAACAAATTCTACTTAAGAAACTTTTTTTTAAGGTCAGAACATTCAGGGACAAGGCTTTTGTAATTTTATTGCTACATTAGAATTTCACCTCAGAAACATATTCAAAGCTTTGGAAGGCTACTATAGCTCATCTCATTTGTTTCCAACATTGTTTGGACTCCTTCCACACAGCAACATTTATTTTAAATTTTATACCTCCCTCCCTGAATCACTTGATCTCTTGAGATAACCACCCTTGGTTTCTATCTCCGCAGGCCTTTCTCTCGTTGTCCGCACAGAGCAAAATGACTTCATCCCACTATTGTCTACTGTGACAGGAGCCCGAATAATGGTCCACAATCAGAATGAACCCGCCTTCATGGACGAAGGGGGTTTTAATGTGCGTCCTGGCATAGAAACATCCATCAGTATGAGAAAGGTGAGAGGCTGGGAGGAAGATAAGCCTTATGTTGAGCATGTGGGTGGAATCGCTTCTCTTCCAAAGAAATATAAGCACATGGCTAAAAAAAGAATAGGCTCAGTTCAATTCAGTTCAGTTATTCAGTTCAGAGTTTATTAGAACTCATAGTTTACCAAAAGAAAACATGAACCATTATGGTGCTATAAAACTAGAGTCTTGTCAACAAACCATCAATTGTCATAAAAACAACCTACCATTTTCTTATCTAGGGGTGTGTATTTGTGTGTGTATATATGTGTTAAAAGTTTAACAAGTACAGAACAGAAAGAACTGGCTCTATTACTGGCATATATAGTGTTCTGTGCTGTTAAACAGAAAATTTAACAGCACAGAACATTCTATGCCAGAAATATTAAAATGTGGAAAACATTCAATTCCCAGAATCCCCCAGACATCATAGGTGAAAGTTACAGGGTTGAGAAAAACTGATCTTGTCTTAAAAGTGTTTACTTGCTTCTATTCTACAATGCAAGAAGCAACTACAAGCCTTTTCTTCACTACTTACAAAACATAGAAATCTGTACAGCGAAATTACAAGATGTCACAGTCCCCAATGAGTGTCCTCCCAGAGTGCTTATTGATTTAAAAAACAACCAAGGGTTTGTGTTTTCCTTAACCAAAAAATGTGACTGGTAGTTGTTGGTCAATTGTTTTATCACATACATACATACATACATATATGTGCTGTTCAGCTTCCTTCGGGTATTATCCAACGTCATTGTAGCTGTGCTTTTAAAGTTGTAGCAACGTTTCACAGAATCTCACCTGCCATCATCAGGCTTCTGTATTAACTCAAGTGCAGAAGCCTGATGATGGCAGATGAGATTCTACCGAAACGTTGCTACAACTTTAAAAAGGCACAACTACAATGACATGGGCTAATACCCGAAGGAAGCTGAACAGCATACATATAAGTACCCATGAAAACTTAAGAAAACATACATATATATATACACATACACACACACATATTACTTCACAGAGTTCTTATCAGAATGAAATTGAGAAATAATTATTTACCTTAGAGAAGGTAAAATAGTCCTTTCACATCATTTGGTAAACACGAAAGGTACAATTCTCCATGCTACATTTGTGAAAAATAGTGCAATGTGTAGCTTCACACAGTATATAATTCTCCTTTCCACTTATTGTGCCATTGTTATGTCAAGGAGGCATTTAAATTTGGAATTTCACTATAGAGTACCTACCATCATTTTCACAGGCTCCCATCACACGCCTATTAGCATAAGAAAAAGGACTGGCACCAACCACAAGGACATGGATGCTGTCAGATTACACAGAGGAAGGCTCCTGGTTTAGCTTTTATGACTTAATATGTTATAATAAAAAGAATATAGGTAGTCCTCAACTTCTGACCACAATTGAGCTCAAAATTTCCACTGCTCCATTTTACGACCTTTCTTGCCATAGCTGTTAAGTGAATCACTGCAATTGTTAAATTAGTAGCACAGTTGTGAAATTAATCTGGCTTCCCCATTGACTTTGCTTGTCAGGAGATCGCAAAAAGTGATCACATGATCCTTGCAGTGTCTGGGAGTTGAAGTCCACACATCTCAGAATTAGCAAGGTTGAGAAATAATGACCTGGAGTGTACTGGATGCTTTTAAAAAATCTCCAGATCAACATCATTTCTAGTTTTGAGTTTGTCAGGCAATACTTTCAGCCAGCAGGCAAAGAAAACATGACACCCAGATGCAAAAAAGAAAAAAAATTGCATTGATTTGACAAGCTGTAAATTGACTGACAGGAAACCACCCAACGTCTTGGGGGAAGCTACAGTGACTGCACAGAAGATGGAAGTGATGTGCCAGTGAAGAACCTATTCCCATCCCGTTACACTGAGCAGGTATCTTGCCTCAACAGAACCGCTCTCATACCCAGTCTGGGCTCTACCCAGCTCTCTCCCTGCACTGCAATTATTCCCATCACCCAAAATTGCCCAGCATGAATGCACAGCTGAATATTCAAAGGGCTCCTTTTGCGCTTTTTAGGTCTGCATACGTTCCTGTTTCCAGGCCAGTATGGTAGAACAATGTGGCTGTGGCCATTACTTCTACCCCTTACCCCATGGAGCAGAATATTGTGATTCCTCTAAGCATGTAGCCTGGGGTAAGTACAGAGAAAGGGAGGGAAGAATCCCCTCGTATCACCTCTCTGTAACCCTCCCTCCCCCAGCTCCTTTTATTGAAGAGAGATTGTTCAATTAATACATGCTTCTCTATTTCCTTTTAGGCTACTGCTATTATAAACTCCAAGCTGAATTTAAAGCAGACCACCTGGGCTGTTTCACTAAATGCCGGAAACCTTGCAAGTAAGTAGGCTTTGAAACTTGCGGAGTTGCATTCCTGGGTCTGGCCAAATTCCACAATGCTTGCTTAGCAATAGAAGATAAGTCAGGGAAACAGAACAGATTTTATCCTTGATACATCCATGCAAGCTGGCCTGCCAATTCTAGCTGAAAAAAGGAGCACCCAAGCAGGGAAATAAAAGGAGATGATGCACCTCTGTTTAAATATTCTTAGATTATTTGAGCTGCAGAGCAATAAATGATGTGGGATTTCCCTCAACCATGCAAGTTCACTTTTGAATAAAGATGCCAGATAAAGATCTTGTCTCAAGTGTGCTGGATGACACATCTGAAGTTTTTTTTTATTTTTCTTTAGAGTGACAGAGTACCAGCTGTCAGCTGGATATTCACGATGGCCTTCATCTGTCTCTGAGGTAAGAAGCTGATTTTTGTTGCAGGGCAGTGTTTCTCCTAAGAGCCAGTTTTGTATAGTTGCTAAAGCATCAGGCTAGAAACCAGAATACTGTGAATGCCTTGACTGTGAATACTGTCCTGCCTTGGTCACAAAGCTAAGACTAGATTTTGAACTAGTCTTACACCCAGGCAGGAGGCAACAACAAACCACTTCCGAAAAACCTTGCCAAGAAAATTGTAGAGACTCAACCAGCAGTGGATTCAATATTTTTTTACTACTGGTTCTGTGAGCGTGGCTTGATGGGCATGGCAAGGGAAGGATACTGTAAAACAGGGGTCTTCAAACTTGACAGCTTTAAGACTTGTGGACTTCAACTCCCAGAATTCCTCCTGCAGTCAGCTCAGGAATTCTGGGAGTTAAAATCCAAACTTGCCAAGTTTGAAGACCCTTGCTGTAAAATCTCCAGTCAGAGGTGGTGTTTGCCAGTTCCCCAAACTACTCAAAATTTCTGCTACCGGTTCTCCAGAATTGGTCAGAACCTGCTGAATACCACCTCTGTAGACCAGGCAGTCACCAGGATTCAACCCTGCCTCCAAGGCATCCCCAAAAAGTATTTCTTAATCTTAGAAATTCTAAGGTGCGTGGACTTCTTAGTGCTAGGGAATTCAGGGAGTTGAAGTCCATACATCTTAGTTGCAAGGATGAGAAATATCTGAAAGCTACAAAGGACCAGATGAATGCTTCACACCAATGGATGCAATAGCATCCTCCTTTTAATGCCCATTTTATAAGTGAAAGGCATGAGGTGGAGAAATCTAAATCAGATCTAACCTATCATTTGGAGAGAAATACTGAAAGCAAAAAAGAACAAGTCCTTTTTTTTGCTCAAAATGCCTTCCTTTCCAATTTTTTTTTTATACAATAGTTACATGTGTTTATGCATGGGTGGTTAATAGTCCTTGAACTGTTTAAGCTGATATTGCAAATCTATCATTTCAGTCTTGGGTGTTTCACATGCTGAACCGGCAGAATAAATACAATGTCATTTCTAAGAGGTAAGAGCTCCCCCTATAGATGAAATAATATTAAAGCTGTGGGAAAAGGTGTTAAAAATCAAACCAATGAAAGTGAAAACAGCAGTACTGAGGTAAAACAAGATGAGGGAAATGGAGTAAAAGTACAATATATTAACTGCTTCAAGATCAGCTGGAAGTATTGGAACATAAAGTATCTATCAGTATAGTCCTGGTTATATCATTAGTTAATGGTTCAGGACGCTATGCAGTGGTGGGATTCAAAAATTTTTACTACCGGTTCTGTGGGCGTGGCTTGGTGGTAAAATCTCTGAACTACTCAACATTTCTGCTCCCGGTTCTCCAGAACTGGTCAGAACCTGTTAAATACGACTTCTGATGCGATGAGCTCAGAAATTAGATTAAGTAAATCTTGAATAGTGTAGCTTTTCCTAGGGACTGAAATTCAAGTGCAAAAAACTATTCAGAAGTTCATTCTTCCACAAAATATTAGTTTTTTTTAGACTACCAACCACAAACTGCTGAGTGGTTCAGAGGAAGTTAAAGATCAGCAACAATCCCAGCATCTGAACTGATGCTCATATTAATGACAATTGCCTGACTTATTATATGATTTGCACATCACAACAGGAGTTTAAAGTAAAATTAGACATCCAATAAAGTAGCTATTAAAAACTGCACTAAAATTGGTATAGATCTGAGGATTCTGCCTTGAAGATTTGGGTATTAAGAGACTCCTATTGCAGATGTATTTGCCTAGCAGTAAGGTTCACTAAACTAAAGGACATTTATTTTAAGCAAATGCGTCCTCAAAGATGACCTCCTGAGATAAGATTCTTTCTAAATGAGGCTGGGTGGGATTAAAGTCTGAGACCAATCCATCTTTCAAGAAAGATTGGACTCATTCCATCTCTCTTCGATTGCCAGGGATGGAATTGCCAAAGTGAATATATTTTTCAACGAGTGGAATTATAAAAGCAACGGAGAATCGCCGGCTTTCACGGTATGTCCACACATTTGATCGCATATTTCCAGCAGCCTAAAATACTACAGAGCTACCATCTTAAAAATGTCCTTCTACCGTGTTTCACCAACAATACAGCCTCCCCAATAGGAAGTCCCAGCATTCTTTTTAGGCATAAAATCAAATTAAGCCCCTCCCCCCAAATTAAGGCCTATATTAAACATGCAAAATGGGGGGGAACGGCAGGGGGGGATGACCGTTCGGAAGTACTTTTGTTGCATACCTGGATATGGTGCTGCCTGCGTTGACTCTGGCATTGGTGGGGCACTTCGTATCAGGAAACCTTCCGCCATCATTGCTTTCCCTTTTCCCTGTGCTGCCAGCGTTTGGTGCAGCCACGCGCGGCCAGCCAGGGCTCCTCCCTGGAACCAGAGCCCGGCAGACACACTCGGCTTCAGGTGCTCCTGTCGCTGCCTTCCCTTTGCCTTCAAAGGCAAAGTCAATTCTTTTAAAAACAACGCCCTACTACCAGTACAACAAAGGCTCCCCTGCCCGAGAGGGCAGCCCAACTCCATGTGGGGAGGCGAATCTCCCGGGGCCGCAGCGCAGGATCGGGCCACCCTGGGAGAAGTGCCCAGCTGCCATCCCTGCTTGGTGCTGGGCAGAGCGTGAAGAGCTTCACCTGGGGCGCCCAGCGCAGCTGACAGGCGGGCCCTTCTGCCTGGCGATGGAGCTCTCGCCAAGGCAGTGAGCACCTCCCTGCCGGACCCTCTGCTCATCCCGCCAGAGCCCTGTGGGCTGGGCAGAGCTGGGAAAGTGAGCCACGGGTGCGCACCCACCTGCCAACTGAAAGAGCCGGGCTGACCTGAGCTTGACTTCCTTCCCAAGTCCCTCAAAGCCCGAACCCGAAGGGGCCACTGGGAGAGGCTGCCCGAGGCAATGATAGCGCCCATCCATCCACGGACAGGGAGGCGAGGCGACAGCAGCGCTGCTTCCCTGGCCAGCGGGTCTGGTGGAGAGAGCTCAAAGCTGCCCGTCCTTTCCACCCCTCACCCAGCCCGTCCCCATCCCCACACATCTCCAAACACACCGGCAACTCCAAACACTGCAGCAGCATGGGCATCGGGCAAAGGCACTCATTCAGCAGGGCTCAGCTTGGAGTAGGACGCTTTGCAGGCCATCGCCTTGCCTCCCTGTCCACGGATGGGTGGGCACTATAATTGCCTCAGGTGGCCTCTCCCGGTAGCCCCTTTGGGTTCGGGTTGAGGGACTTGGGAAGGAAGCCAAGAGAGCCAGATCGGCCCGGTTCTTTTGCTTGGCAGGCGGGTGCGCACCCGCGGCTCACTTTCCCAGCTCTGCCCAGCCTGCATGGCTCTGGTGGGATGAGTGGAGGATCTGGTGGGGAGGCGCTCGTTGTCTTGGCAAGAGCTCCGCTGCCGGGCAGGAGGGCCCGCCTGTCAGCTGCGCTGGGTGCCCCAGGCGAAGCTCTTCATGCTCTGCCTAGCACCAGGCAGGGATGGTGCTGGGCACTTCTCCCAGGGTGGGCCGATCCTGCGCTGTGGCCCTGGGAGATTTGCCTCCCCACATGGGGTTGGGCTGCCCTCTCGTACCAGTAGTAGGGCATCGTTTTTAAAAGAATTGGCTTTGTTTTTGAAGCCAAAGGGAAGGCAGCGACAGGAGCGCCTGAAGCCAAGTGTCTCCGCCGGGCTCCGATTGCAGGGAGGAGCCCTGGATGTCCGCGCATGGCTGCGCCAAACGCCATGGCGTTACTTTAAATGTCACGGCAACACAGGGAGAAGGGAAAGCAACGGTGGCAGAAGGTCTCCCGATACGATTTGCCCCACCAATGCCGAAGTCAACATCCAAGCTGTCGCTGCCCACNCGCCATGGCGTTACTTTAAATGTCACGGCAGCACAGGGAGAAGGGAAAGCAACGGTGGCAGAAGGTCTCCCGATACGATTTGCCCCACCAACGCCGAAGTCAACATCCAAGCTGTCGCTGCCCACCCGCTCGAGGATGCAAGGGGGGGTTAAGTCACCCCCAAAAAGACGGCCTAGCTGTTTTTTGGGGCGGTCAAAAAAAAAAATAAGGCCCAGCTTTATTTTGTGAGAAACACGGTAGTTGGTAAAATTCTAGAACTATCTTTTATAGAACCTTCTCCAGAATCTTCCTTTTAGCTATCTTTCCCATTTTCAATAGACTGCATTTTCTCAATTTGGATGCTATTTGGAAGGTGATAGACAGAATGCAGTGTCAGATAATGCTAATTATTAATGCTAATTAAAACAATTCTTTTAGGCACATCCTAGCCTGACAGAGCAATCTCTCTTCCACTAATCTTAGAATAATTGATGGAGAAGTTCTTAGTCTTAGTTCTTAGTCCCAATCCTAGCAGGAAATTTTGAAATTATTTTCAACTACTGTGAAAGGTTACCCATACTAGGTTGATCAAAAAAACTATTTATTTATCCTCAGTCTACCCATTCATTTAAGCAAACATTTATAGTGAAAATTCACAAAATGTACTCTAGATTTGTATGCTCTGCAAACATTTCTCAGTAATTGACATTTGACCTCCAGTAATTTTGTTATAGGTATCAGTAATTGTAGTTTATACATAACAAAAGACAAGAATCAGAATATCACAGATGTGTACCAGTAAGCAATAAACATTTCATAGATAGTACGACACTGAGTAACCTTACCTTACTTTCATTCAACAAATCAAAACAATAGCCAAAGCTCGATAACCATTTATTTTTGCACTGTATCATTAAGCATTGGGTTAAATTTCAAAATGTAATTTCAACTTTGACAGGATTGATCCTGCTTTTGAGACAAAAGCATGTTTATTCTTATTTATAAACAGAGTGATTTTCCAATTCCTAGAACCAACAAATAATCCCTTAAAATCTAAGGCAAGTCCAAAGCAAAATATGCTAGTTCTTCAACCTCTATCAATATATCAGTTGGACACAGAAACAGAGATCTTTTTGAACCACTTTTAATTTTGTTTTATTTTTTCCTTGTACAGGTGGTGACATTGCTTTCCCAGCTAGGGAACCAGTGGAGTCTTTGGTTTGGTTCATCAGTCCTTTCTGTGGTGGAACTGGCAGAGTTGATTTTAGATTTTTTGATCGTCACCTGCATCCTGGTTTTCCGCCGGCTGTGCTCATATCAATCTTCAGACCTTTATTCACCCAGCAACTCAAATAACTCTGTTTTCCACATCATTTCAGCTCACAAAACTCCACAAGAAATACCTGCTGAGACTGGGATTGCTGCACTGCCATCTTATAACACCTTAGAAACATTAGACTTACACAGAGTTTCCTTCAGAACAGAATAAAATCCAGACCAGGATGCTTTGGATATGACATTATGTATTTTAATTGATGCTGACTTTATAGACTCAGCACTTGGAACTAACTTGTTAGCTGGATTCTCACACCCAGAGAAGATAGGTCTGAATTTTAAAAAGAATTCTGAAGATACAGATCCAATGACACAAAAGCACCTTTCTGTCTCACTTTGTCATTGGTGTCTGCAAGTCCTCAAGTCTGTATCTGTCCACCACCAAACAAAATTAAAAAGATGGAAGCTGTGTATTTTTTCCTTATGTATTTTGAGAAATAAGTTTCTACAAATTGATCTTGGTTGTTGCTTTCAATTTCTTTTCTTTGAGGCCACTTGCTGATCAAGTTAAAGTCAAGCGGACAATGATATCTAATCCCTTTCTTGTAGGTTAAAAACAAACACAAGCTTTTCGATATTTTTCCCATCCCTTGAAATAGCTCTTTGCTGATTGCAGCTAAGTATCAGCATGAAGATATGTACTGGAAACTGAGAACAGCTAAACAGGATATTAAAGCTTGCTAGGATGAGAACAACCCTAATACATATACATGGATAAACTTCCATACTGTGAAAAGTAAAAGATCCCTAATTCTGGGTCCATGAACTACCCAGGTACACTTCAATCAGTGCTTTAAGAAAGCTATAACAAGGATTTTCATCCACTTCTCTTCCTTTTGAGCAGATCCAAACTTTGAAGACTGTATACTTCATTATGCATTTAATATGGATGTTAAGTCTTGCTCCACTACTCATGAGACTAAATATTCAGCTTCTGTATTGTATCTCTTCAACTTCTTGTGTATCTCCCTGTGAATGACTTCAGTTAAACAAGGACCTAAATTCTTTCTCACTTCCTTTGTTCTTCTGGGACAGTATATTCTTAGTCTTGGGTTCATTCTTGAAGTGAATGGAAGGCCTTCATATTTCCCATTCAGCAAATAACAAATATCCCTCCAAGAACAAAACATGGTTATGTGAACATCAGTGTCCTTTTCTCCTTTTCAATAATACTGTATTAAAAAATCCAAGATGGAGTTAGGTCAGACTTTCTCATTTATATTTTTAGAAAGCACTGTTGTTATAATATAGGTAACTCGTCTGTATGCCAGAAGTTCTGCAGAAACCCACTTACCGTGTATATAGGAAGATAACCATATGTTATATAAAGAAAATATTAATTTTTGAAGATTCTACTAGCATTCCATCAATCTAGGTCCACCTTCTGTATTTCATTTCATCAACAAAAAAGGAAAGACATGGATCTTCAGCCCTTTTAAGTTAAGAATTTTACAGAATTAGAACTTTAATCCTTCTCTCCACAAAATATTTGTTATTTGCATATTACAGCCTGTAAACATGGAAAGTACTTTCAGCTGTGAGGATTTCCATATTGTCAGTGAAGCAAGAAGCAACATCAGTGTTTCTCTCCCAGTGTTTCCCTCTGAATTCTTAAAGATTTCTTTCTGAATTCTTAAAGATTTCAATGTTCCTTGACTGCATGTGGATAGCCTAAGTTAGTTCTCCCTTCCCCAAAGTGGACACTCTCTGATTGTTTACTGATATATTAGCTTAACTAGATAAAATGATCATAGCTATCATTTGTGACTTTTTTTTGCAAAAAAAAAAAGGTTTTGTTCTGCATTTTTAGCATTAGGAATATCAAATTAAAAATAAATTTCCAAAAATGAAAGAGGAAAAATATCCTGATTTTGATTGGAAAGTATAACTGTGACCGAAACCCAGTGTACCAGTGCCTACAATCCTATAATCATTCAGGTTTCATTTAAAATGCCTTTGCTGTGTACCCTTCTGATATGTCTTTTTAAAAGTATATTATTGTAATTTGTGTTTGCTTTTCGGAATCCTCTCCATATCTGTAAGTTAAGTCAGTGGTTCTTACTCTGTGGTGCACAAATTCCTGGTGGGGGGGCTGCAATGTTGTCATAGCTTGAAGAAATGTTATGATTTAAATCTTGAGTTAAGTCTTGGTGGCCACGGCCACAAAAGGTAGTTAAAGGGGGTCCGATGTGAAGAAAAGGTTGAGAACCACCAAGTTAAACATTTCAGCAATGACACGTCTCTCAGCACTTCCGTACACACTGTATATGTGTACACATACACTGTCAGCAAGTTACAGCTTCCCATTCCATGAGCTACAGTTGGGAATGAAGATGAATTGTTTAATATACAATAGGACGGTAATTTTTTTCCAATACATCCTTATCAAATCCAATATTCTCTCTGCATTTAAATCAGCACATGATGGAGTGTAGAGAAAATATATCTGGCATGCAGAAGATGAAGTAACATAATGGGGATGGGACTTCAGGCAGTGACTGAAGGTAGATACCCTTTAAGTACATTAGAAGAATCCTAATCCTGTGTGCCATATTAACAGTGCAAGACAGACAAGTATTGCTCTAATTTCAGTATGCTGTAGTCTATATACTTGCTTTGATAGCAGCTGGGAAGGATCTTAATGCAACATTTCCATATCATCTATACATAACAAAAACAGTGCCATCTGAGAACTGTGTTTCTTTTGGTCTTATAACTCTGACTTGAACACAAATAATAAAAAGTAGATTATGAATATGAGAGTTGTGCACTCTTGTGTGCATAAACTGGACAAAAGTTGTTGTCAAACAGCACAAGGCCTATCGTGACAACAGCGTGCTGTCCCTTTCATCACTACTTTCTCATGCAAGATCAGCAAGTTCATGAATTCTTTTTACAGACGTGAGACTGTAAACTTTTTTGCACGTGTTTAAACAGAAGGATCCGAACAAATTCTCATGCGCTCTCAACCACTGTATCCAAGAGGTTAGTTGTATACCATTTATTTCCACACTGGAACTAATTAGGAATATTACACTGTTAGCATTTTGTTCTCTTTGACATTTGTTTATTCTGCTTGTAACAGCTATTTTGCTAAATTTCTTTGTGCAAAAGAAATAGAAAATGCATTATGCCAATATAATGGGCATTAAACAGGAGAGGCAGATTAGGCAAAACCCCAAAAAGGGGGGGATGATATTTGTAAGCCCTAGTCAAAGGCTGCCTTCACTCAGGATTCTTCCAAAGATCTTGCCTTCCACTGCTCTTAACTGCAGCCAATTCTGTTAAAATTCCACAAGGGCATTTCAAGTCCAAATTAAGCACAAATGCTGCTCATCTACTCAATGTTCAGTACAACATCCCGTTGTGCAATTGTACATATCAACTAGTAAACCAGCATGCAGCCTGTTTTATGCAGCAATGAACAAGAATCCACATGGGTGAAGATCAAGTTTGCCAGCCCTCCTGCATCTGTCTGTCTGTCTGTCTGTCTGTCTGTCTGTCTGTCTGTCTGTCTGTCTGTCTGTCTGTATCTAGATGCCATGTTGGACACTTGTGATCCATCTCACATTGGGTTACACATATTTGGACAATATTGTTTTAGTACTCTTATTTCAGTCTACATTCTTCCGGTTTACTACCTGCAAGTAGAATCCTATTTCCTCCAGTACTCAGACAGATGAACCCCACTCATTTTAGTGGGTCAAGAAGTATTTGTTAGTGGAGACTGTTAACATGAGCTGGTAGTTACACATGCCAGAAGAACATTATGGCTGCATTCCTCACAAAAACATACCACACGTGTGAGAAAGCGGCTGAAGTCCTGTGCATAGAGAAAGTAGTCCCTTGGTTTAGGCAAAGAGGGCCTAGGGAAATGGGGTACTGTTTGCCCATGCATAAAGATGGAGAAGTTGGGATATAGAAAGGGAAGAAGTGTAACATACAACATTTATGAAAACAGACAAGAAAAGCAGAAGAAAGCAGCCTAGTGGCCTTTTCTCAAAACAATACGGCAGCAGATTAAACCAAGATCTTGTCCAGAAGAAATCAAGAAGCACCTTACTGTGCTTCCTCTCATACTGACAGCAGCATCACACCTTGTGCCCCGGCTCCTCTTCAGGTGTTGCACTTCCATCAACACAGTCCCACCGAAATAGGAAGAGAATTGTCCAAAGAAGATGGGAACTCCATTCCTGTTCTCCTCCATCATTTCCCCACAAAGGGGAAACAAGATGGGAATTGACAAACAGATGGACTCTGCAAATGAAATGCTGGTGCATGGCAGTGAACATGCAAAAAATCAGCACCTCTGCAGCATGCTATGGTGAGAGTAGGGTTATTCCTAGCACAGCCAGAACAAATGTTTAGGAGTGTGATAAAATTGGTCTGAGGTTAAAATAAGCCCAGTGGCCACCAGTTGATAAGTCCTGTCAGAGCATTACAGCATCTGAGCCCCTGCAACAATATTCTCTGGTCAACTACTGACACCACAACAAGGCCTCTTACCAAGTTAAGCCTCATTGTTTTATCGGTCCTTAGACTGGAATCACGAAAACTACCATTCTTCAGCATGTTTAAACTCATATTAACCACTCTCTGTTCTCCTTCCACCCTGGAGTCTGATACCTTATTCAACAGAGGAATAAATAAGCATGAGTTCACCTACACGTGTCACTGTATATTCTGACAACTATCTCCAAGGGATAACCTGAAAGTAAAGGTGGTGAGAAACAGCACATCAAAGAAAATAATAATGCATTATTCCAGAATCCTTGGCATTCTGCATTGCTGTTTCCAAGTCATGAAACTGGCAAGGGTTCTCACTTTATAGCACATTGCTTTCAAAAGGAAACACTTCTAAATATACTGCAGAGGTTTCCAGGATATAGTTCCTACACTTACTATTCACTAAGGGGCAAGAAGTACAGGGACTTTCCAATTCAGTGAATTATCTGTTAATTCAGTCAAATAAGCCACCTAGCCTTTGAGAGCAAGGGGGATGGGACTTCAGGCAGTACACTAGAATGATCCTAATCCCATGTGTCATATTATTCATCTAATCTCTAATTCTGGCAGTATTGGAAATAAAGGCAGACTTGTTCATGGAGTCAAGGTTAATGAATCAAACCAGTAACTTTTCTACTAAATCCAAGCAATGAAACAGTAAAGGATGGCTGGCAGTCATCATAAGATCAGAGTTTTGGTCACCAGAGCAACAACAGGAGTTTATATTAGAAGCTAAGAGAAAACTCCATCAATTCTGGTTGCATGGCACAATACCAGTATCACTACTATAATGAGACTGAACTTTTCTTCTCTCTATTCTGGTGAAGTTTTTAATAATACTGTTTGTGGCTAAAGGAAATGCTTTCCTATAGACTCACGGGAAGAGACATCTCAGACTCAAGGCTATCTCAGACTGCAAGTGAAACCCTAGATGTAATCAACAGACTCCTTCAATTCTCCACAATTCCTCCCCTTAGGCCCACTGCCACCCTCCAAAAACGAGCTGGTCCACTCAGAGGCTGCAGCAGCTGTGAAGGAGGTCAACTCAAACCTGGTAACGGTGCGTTACAGTCTCAAATGGAAGCAAACAAAACTAACAGAAAATCGATGACAAATCCAGAAAGGAAAGAGAACGAATAATTGGGTCTGGAAAGGGAAATGGGGTAAGAAGGCTATAGACTGGGTGGGGAAAGGGGGAAGGGACACATTCTCAGGTAAAAAAGTAAACTAGGAACAGAAGCAACAGAAGGAAGAAAAAGGAGAAAACAGAGGGCATGTTACACCAAGCATCCCACATTTAACAAACACGGTTAAGCATCAGGAGAAGGAAACCCCCCCCCCTCTGCCTGCCTCTCATGCAGCAAGTGATACATCTCATGATCTCGAAAGGCAGAGCTGTTACTGATCTGTTGGCTTTCAACAGTGCTGAGAGACAAAAGCAGTACCATTTCCCATGCCAGAGGGAAAGCAAGCATTGTTGTTCAGCCAATGTTTGTGGCTCACAAATCAGCTACTCTGATTCCCCTTAGTACTTACGTGCAATTGCAATGACCACAATGGCACAGATCACTCCCAGCATGATCATCATCTAAAGAGAAGAATTACAATGAGCCCATAGAGAACATCTCATACAATATCTCCTTTGGCAAAATCAAGGTCTCTAACAAAGATGGACAATGGACCACTTGAAACTGTTTATTCCAAGTCCATATTCATGTTCATTGATCCAACTATCCCAGTATTCATTATTTTGTCATCAGTTTCTGCATCAATTTCCGGGTTCCCAATTATATTTTCCCAAACATGCCAGTGTTTTCCTGGAAATATTCCAAATTGAACCTATAACTTTAAGCATGCAAAACATTGGCTCTATTTCTGATCTATGGGTCTCCATTCCCTGTTCAGGAAATACACTGTGGTTTTATTATAACAAAGTAGGAAAATTACTTATATAAAAGACTGGAAACCCTGAACAGATTTTTGGCTGAAATGGATAAAAATGAATTGGGGATTTAAAAAGTTTGTTGATAGAAGAAGGGAACCATGATATGTAATGTGGGGGGATGGGCAGAAATGGTTATTACTATGTAAGTGCTGAAAAGATCAGAAGTTGCTTCTTTCTTTTTTCTTTCTTCTGTTAACTTTCACTTTTCTTTTATTCTTTTGTATTTTTTCTATGTGTCCTTCTTTCCTATGGAAAGAATCTTAACGTAACATTTTCTTGCAATAAAAATATTTTTAAAAGTAGGATTGCCTCAGCAGCTATACATTCAATAAGCTGCTCACTTCTTACTCACCTTACAATTCTTCCACCAATACTTCCTCTTGAGCGCTGCTGCACTACTTTCAAATACTTGGGCACCAGCTTGGAGAGCATCTGCTCGTTCGTCTAATTCTGAGAGTTTCTGATCTCGCTCCAAAACTTTATCCACATTCACACGCATAATATCCACCACCTGAAGAAAAAGAATAATTAGCCTCCTAGCAAGAGAGATAACAGATGTCAGGAATAAACAATCAGATCCACACGTGAATAATTCAATTAGCTATTTTGTAATTCATGCCTATGACACAAGAATCTTCTCAGATTGCCAGTTTATACTTGAACCAGATAAGGTTCAATGGCATTCAAGAGAAGTCAGACCTAGCTCTCTTGTGCCTACATAGAAATTCCAGACTAATTCCCCACTTGACTCCTCCCCCTGGCATGGCCAGTCTCTCACCAACAGCAGAGGATCACAAAGAACCATTTTATTCACTTACTTCTTCCACCTGTGCTTGAGTCATTTGCAGGCGCCAATTACTGGTCATATTTGGAGGTGCACCAGGGCCCCCCCCAGCATTTTCACCTCCTTCCTGTCCCGTCCCTGGGGCACCTTGCTGAGCTGGATCAGACCTGTGGAGACAGGTCCGATACAAGAGATTATGCAGATGCCTATGTCCAATACTCAGCCAGAAACCAGAACATTAATATATACAACTGTAATTTAGCTACAGGCTTATTATCAACACATAAGAAACCCAAGCACTACAACATGGAAATGACAAAGAGAAATATATTCAAATTTTCCAAAGAACTGGGCCATTCAGATTCTTGATCTGTTCATTTTTAAAGCAAAAGGACCTTAAGAGGAAGCTGGAAGACTTAGGTCTAACATAAACAAGTATGCACTTGTATAATAATATAATTCACACTATTTTACATTGCTGTACTGTTTATTAATTGTTAATCCAGAGGATTTAGAAGCAGTGGCGTTCTAGATCTAACAAATAAATGTCAAATGCCTGATAGTAATGCAAGAAGTAGTGAAAATAGCAGAGAATGTAAGAGAATGGGTTCAGTACCTATTAAATCAGGGGCCGAAGTGGCTCACGTGGTAAGATGCTGGGCCTGTGCACCGCTGAGGTTGGCAGCTTGGCGGTTCGATTCCTGTGCGCGAATAAACTGCACAGGGACAAGAAAGGAGCCTCCCCCAAATGCCTACCGGTATTCAGGCATCCCGGGGATAAAGATAACACCGCCTGAAAAAATCCTTTCACAGAGGCAGGCAGCCACCTTGGTGATCCCTGGCTAACATGTGCCATACGCTAAATAAAATAAATAAACTATTAAATCAAAGGACGCAACTGTATTTCAGATAGTCTTTCTCTCCCCCAAGAACAACTATTTGTTTATTTAATTTATTTGCCACCCATCTCACTGCTAGAGCAGTTCAGGTATTACAATTCAATTACAAGTCGGGAGATATATTGGAGCGTTGCTCTGACTCATCTTGAGGATATAAAGAATTGAAGCAGAGTCCACAATAAGCATCGTAGGCCAAATTTAATGGAAATCCAGTGCATGGCAAGTGAAGGTTCAATGGCACGGTTGTGACATCTCATTTCAGCTGCTAAATTCAAGTCACAGCAGTGTCTCTTCACCGAGAAAATGCAAGTAAGATGACACAGCCATGTTCACTCAACTCTCCCCTTACCTCAGCAACAATTTTTTTGGGAAAGATGGGGGGGGGATTATTTAACCTTCTCATCAGCTTCTATAAGACACTATTATTTGACTCATTATCAGACACTGATTATGAAGTGTGTTGAATTCATACAATGTACTACTTGAGCAACGTTAACAGAAAGAATTAGAACTTGGATAGATAAATGAAAAGCAAGTCCACAAGCATGAAAGAACTGCTGTGTCATGAGGCAGAAACATTTACCAATTAGTAACATTGTTAGATATATTTGGCTTTACTGCAGGAGGAGGAATAGGTCAAAGAAACCATCAAATAAATCAGTTTAGATAAACAACGATCAATTTTCCAACGGGGGGGGGGGGGTGGGAAAAACTCATGAAGGTTNGGGGGGGGGGGGCAGTGGGAAAAACTCATGAAGGTTACATACTAATTAATGACCAAGCTGGCAAAAAATGCCATCAGAAGCTTCAGACAATGTTTCCAATCTTGCCATTATCTGACAGACGAAGGAGGAGACTGGAGAAATGCAATTATGGAAAAGGCAAGAAACAGAGCAAAACTTCAAACTTTCTGTTCCACAAGCAAAGAAATATCTGCAGTCATTTGCACGCAAGCGCCCTGCACAGACAACAGTATTTGCTTCTCTTTTCAATGATGAATCCTCCTCCATCATCAAATTGCTCTTTCGGCAGTTATTAATCGGGGGGGGGGGGCAACTTTAACGCCTCTGAAATTAACCAGCTTATCTTATTACCCGGGTTCACACATGCACCTCCTAGGCGAAACCCGTATCAAGCAGAGTTTGGTCAGACAAGACTCGTGCTGCTTTTTTATTCCTTCACACAGGGACAGTCGCCTGCGCTCCTCCTATACCGGTAACATAAAAGTTTTAAGTCCCGGCTTGTACGCAAGGCCCCCCCCAAAAAATAAAATAAATGACCTTTTCGAAGTTGCCTCCTAAAAGTTCTGTGAAAATGCCCCTCTCCTCCATTGCCACCTCTACGACCATTGAAGAAACCCGCTGGGTTTCTCCTCCGGATATCTCTCGCCTGAAAACTACTAATTCGGGGGCCGGAATGGCAGCCAGGGGACGGGGAGATGGCGAAACACTCGCTTGCCCCAAGGAAAACTGCGGAGCCACCCGATGGGATGAGGCATCCGTCCCGGCTGCATCCCATTTCGGCACCGGACGACCGAAAGGGAAAAAAAAGAAGAAGGAAAAAGAAAAAGGGGGGAGAAAGGGAGAGGAGGGGGGGGCCGGCGGCGATGCTGCAATGCGCAACTCGGCAAGCGCCGCAACCGTGCGCGAAAACCGGCCGCACATCACAGGAAGGGAAGGCAAGCAACGACGAGAGCGTCCGTCCCGTTGCTACTCACATGGCCGGCCTCGGCTCTCGGAGCGCCTTGTCGTCTTTTTCGGGAGAAAATGCACGAAGCAGCGCCAAGGCTCGACGGACGGACGGACGGGCGGGCGGGCGGGCGGGCGGGCGGTGGGAGCGGACCACGCAAGAGCGTCTCGCCCGGAGGCTTATCGAAGATGACTGCAGCAGGAAACTCGCCCCCGCTCCCGGGTTTTATACAAGGGGGAGGGGCGGTCCTCTCGGCCCCGCCCCCGTCACGCAGCGAGCCAATGAAGGGCGCGCTCCTGATCATCACATGACCCCGATTGTCGCCGGCAAAACTCAGGCAGCGAATCCGCGTTCCCGCCTTTCGCACGAAGCCCTCAGCGAGCGGGTGGGGAAGCGGGGGGGCAGTTCGGTAGGGAATCGATGTTGGCCAAATTTGCAGAGTTTTATTTTTATTCATTCATTCATTTATTTACTTCCTTATTCATGTCAATTGCTCACAAGATAATAGGTATCAGTAAAAACGTAGTGATGAATACAGGGATACATATAAGAAAAATAAAAGAGACAATAAGGACAGGGACAGCAGGCGCGTTTGGGTGCGCTTGATGCACGCTCCCTCTCTCTTTCTTCACGCTTCTTCTCTCTCTTGTGAACCTCTCCGAGATCCTGGGACTGCGATTGGGAACACGCGAGCCACGGTCCCAAAGCCTTCCGTCAGCCGTTTGCTGCTGTTGTCATCTATGCTAACTTTGGGTTCTTCTCTGCGGGTGAAAAAGGGCGGCCAACTGTGGCTGCGTCGACAGCAATATATTCCTTAAGGGAGGGGGAGAAAAAAAATATACATACATACATACATACATACATACATACATACATACATACATACATACATACATACATACATATATATATATATATATATATATATCACATAATAGAGATCCTGACGTTCTCTTCCGCTTAACTGGTGAACCCCCAGTTTTATATGTGGGGTGGGGGGTTATTTTTAAACAGCAACATGTTTGCCTAAGTGAGAGGTGACGTTTGTGAGGAATTTAGAGAGGTCGAGCGTCATCTGAAGGGATTGATATATTTGCCGTAGAAGTGTGTGGGGAATTCCGGTTGGAAAACCCAAATCGGCTTCTGTCTGTTTATATCGGAAATCGGAATGACAACGCTGCAGCCTTATTCTTCCAAGCGGAGCTCCACCAAAACGTTTTATTTTATTTTATTTATTTTGTCAAAAGCTTACAATACAGTAGAAATAGGGAAAAAAAAACCTAAGTTTAAATATAAGAAAGAGGAACTAATAATTGGGGATGGTGGGCACCATGGTGCGCTTATGCAGGCCCCTTCCAGACCTCCTCGGAATGGGGTGAGGGCAGGTGAGGTGACTTTGAGGGCAAAGGAATGGGGGTTCGAACGGGTGACAACAGAACCAGGGAGTGAGCTCCAGACATTGACCACTCTGCTGCTGAAATCGGACTTCCTGCAATCGAGTTTGGAGTGGTTCACGTTAAGTTTGTATCTGTTGTGCCCTGGTGGTGTTGTGGTTGAAGCTGAAATATTCATTAACTGACAAGACGTTGTAACATATGATTTGATGTACCGTGTTTCTCATATAATAAGGCCAGGTCTTTTTTTTTTTTTTTTTTTTTAGTNTGGTGTTGGTGGGGCACTTCGTATCGGGGTCAGCGCAGGCAGCACCATATCCAGGTGTGCAATAAAAGTACTTCCTAACGACAAGCCCTCCCCACCTTTCCCCTCCTTTTCACATGTTTTAATATAGGCCCTTAATTTGGGGGGAGAGGCTTAATTTCATTTCATGCCTATAAAACATGCTGGGACTTCCTATTGGGGGAGGCCGTATTGTTGGAGAAACAGGGTACTATGCTTAAGTCCAATCTTAGCTGGCGTAGTTCAAGGTTGTTTAACTCCTCTTCATTCTTTCTACATTTTTATATCTTGCCTTTTTCTCAGAGACCATAGAGGTATTGTTGTTTCATACTCTACTTGTAAACCATCCAGACCTAACCGTGACTACTATACTTTTATTAGTAGAGCTGCATTAGCATTGGAGTTGCCACTTCCAGAATTGGCGGGTGGGAAGTTGGGAGTAGCTCATCCTTGAAGTGTTTTTAAAATAAGGTGCATCTTTGAATCTTTTTTTTTTTCCAATTCCAGGGCAAGTCTACGCAATTTTGCCAAGTTCTTTGGAAATATATTGCTACTAGCTGGTGCCGGTGCTTCACGATGACACTGTGATTGGGCTGTGCAGGAGAAATCTGATTCACAACCCGTTGGCTCAGTGGTGGTCGGTGATTGAAACACATAAAGGAATATTGCTTCTACTGCCTTGAGTCTGGAAGTAGTTCCATAGCTGGAAGGCATAGACATTTTGGTGAAGTAACACTGTTTCGTACTGTAAGGAGCCCCAGGCCACTCCTGAGTGGAGTGGAATGTCTGCCAGTTTGAACTGCGGTAATGGAATGTGAGGCAACTGGCAGAAACTGGGCTGTGTAGAAATCCAGTTGACAATCCGTTGGCTCAGTGGTGATCAGTGATTGAAACACATAAGGGAATATTGCTCCTGCAGCCTGGAGTCCAGAAGCAGTTCCATTGGTGGCAGGCATAGACATTTTGGCGAGGTAGTTTAGTATTGTAAAGATTTCCAGACTATTCCTGGGCTCTCCAGTATCTCTGATGTTCTGCCATGGAGAAGATGGCTATTATATCAATACGGACGTAAAGACCAAGGTTCCTCTCAAGAAGACCGTGTCTGCTGCTGACTTTTACAGCTACAGGATAATGGAGCGTGATGGCAAAGAATGCTACCTACTGTTTCGCAACTTTGCGAGGTTGGAACAGTTCTTTTCATGTAGGGAGGGAGAGTAGAAAACCTTAGCATCAGAGCGTGTTAATTATTGTATTAAGAAATAGCAATGATCCGATGGTCATTTTGAAAAATCCTTTCTTAGAAAGCACCTAGAAGCCAAGGGGAATGTATGTGCCAAATTTCAAGTTTGTAGGCTTTATGGTTCTGGAGATTTCGTGATGAGTGAATGGTACTTGGCTTTTATATATATAGATTGCCTTTTTCCTAGGATTAAGAGAGTGACTGGCCTAGGGTCACTCAGCTGGTTTCACGTCCAGGCTCTCAATTGCCTGATGCCTTAACTGCTACATCAAACTGGCTCTCTTAAAATATCAATTTTAAGCCAAGAGTCCCAAAGCAAATCTAAACTTGGCATTAAAGCAGATTAACAAATATGTAATAAATACTACTTTAAACCCCAACTCATTGATTTTTTACCAAGAACCTTGTTTTTATAGCTATAGTTAAAAATCTACACCTTTTAGATTGACTTCTTGAGTTAATTCAACCACTACACAGTACTTATCAACTTCTTTTGTTTTTAATTTTTTGGCTTTATTGAATAGATTTTCAGTACTTCTGCCCAAATCTTACCTTGTTTTAGCTATGCTACAACCATATTGTTTGAACACAAATGTTCAGCTGCAATATAGTTTCTTGGAAATCATACAAGTATAAATCTAAGTACAGGTAGCCTTTGATTCACGACCCACTTGCTTAGCACTGTTCAAAGTTACAATGGCATTGAAAAAAGTGACTTATAAGCCGGTCCTTGCACTTCTGACCTTTGCAGCATTCCCCCAGTCACATAATCAAAATTTAGACACTTGACAACCAGCATCTATTTAAGGCTAGGTCACACTGGCCGACGGATGCAAAACGTATGCAAAAAGGACACAGCGGACGAGCAAAATTTCGGG